>JASJOG010000130.1:970000-980767 GCA_030142905.1 Heliopora coerulea
TTAAACATAATGCCATCGCATGTTCTTCCTTCCCTCATTATTTCCTTTAATTGTTCAACAATCATCCGATGTTCTTCATTCATATCGCCTTCAATATCACCGATACTATCTTCTGCATCATTTATTTCTTCTTCACCTGTCCCAGCATCAATTTCCACTGTCTCTGCTTCCACTGTGACCTCTTGCCCTTCATGAAGGTCATCCTGGGATTCATCTTCTATTTGTCTTTTGATTGCTTCCAATTCAAGTTCTGATAACCAGCCATTCTTTCTGATTGCCCTTGCTTGGTCACACACACGTTGCTCCGTTGATTCAAACATTCCCCTGTCTCTCCATTCTTTAAACATTCGTTGTCTATATTCCCTAATAGGTTTACCTTCTTCATCAAACGGCTTACTTCTGTAAAAACATTCCATCACTACCTTGTTCACTTCTTTATTCCATTTCATTCTAGCAGTAGCAGGCTGACGACCGGGTCCCCGCTGCTGTGCCGGGGAACACCTGCCGGGCGAGGGGCCTTCACATAGCGTTCCAGTCCCATTCACGCCGTTATTCTCAGGATTCTGATTCAACATTTTCACTCATTTGAGATTTTAGTGACTTTTAGGTTACACAACCACCGGACTACATTTTGTCTGACCTCTAACCTTCGACCTTTCTGGCTTGGGTGACCCTGCCAGGAGCATTTGCTCCCGCCAGCATAGCTCTTAGGTTCATCGAGGTGCGCAAGCCTCCCCACCACGCCAAGGTAGTAGTCCTAAGCCTGCTATATTATTATTATTATTATTATTATTATTATTATTATTATTATTATTATTATTATTATTATTACAACTCGCACACCACCCAGCTAAGGACAGTGAAAGGGGTCTCAACCTGCTACGGGCTCCCAGCATCCCGCCAGGAAAGGCCACAAAAGACATTGCACATTTCAGGGAACTTGTGGGGAAAGAAAATTTTACCATTATTATCCAATATCGCAGCATTATTATTATTGTTATTATTATTATGATTATTATTATTACATCTCGCACACCACCCAACTGAGGACAGTGGAAAAGGTTTCAACCTTATAATAATAATAATAAGTTCTCTTAAGTTCAAGATCTTTTTTAATTCTCTACGAAGTTCACCGTAGTTATCTAATTTGTCTTTATTATTACTATTATTATTATTATTATTATTATTACTGTTGTTATTATTCCAACTCGCACACCACCCAATTGATGACAGTGGGAGGGGTCTCAGCCTTATTATAATTATTATTATTATAATTATTATCTGCATGCCAGGATACTGTAACTACAGGGGTGGCCTGGGTGGCTACACACTCTTAAAAAATTACGGAGCCACCCCAATCCCACCAACAACATTAGAAAACTTGAATATGAAACTATGATTCCAACGTTTACGATGTGTTTTCATGTTAGGAAATTTTTGATCTGACCACAAGGTAATGATTTCCACATATCGAAACCATATTCCAACTGGTACAATTGACAGGTGTTTTAGAAATTTTAAAATTACTCAGAAGTATTCCAATTGCTGTAACTTTTTTCTTTTGAATCCACTTACATCGACAAAACATATATTTGTCGAATTAAAAACCAGTTTTGCTTCAAACAGATTTCACCCTTTCCCTATCGAATGTCTCCCCTTGACAAGTAAATGGCGTTAGCAAAAGTAAAATTTTCTGCCGTTAGCTAAAGTAAAATAACAGAATACCGATCCTGTGGGGAAAGAGTTAATTGAGATAGTCCTTATAAAATAACGTTTTGAATATGTTTTAAGCATTAATTTGGTATGAATATAATATTCATTTTTAATTACTATAAATGGTCTAATTAGTGCCAGGGGCGTTAAATCGGGAGGGGCGCTAATTTGTGCAGAGGTGCTGACTTAGAATATCAGTAAATTACTTTGTCCCGACAGTAACACAGTACAAACATTTAACTAAAAGCCAAGACAGTTTTGATAGAGAATTTATACACAATTTAAATCTTAAGCAATTATTTTATTAGACATTAAAGTCCATTTGATTCGCGATTTCTCAATTCAAAGAACTTCTGGTGATGCCAAGTCAAAATCATAGTGTCAAAATCATAGTCAAAATCATTTGCAGTCTTTACGGGGGGCAGATATTTGGGAGGGGCTCTAATTCGGGAGGGGCTCTAATTCGAACATTTATGGTACTCTTTATTAAGTTATGCTTTAAAGTTGACTTGTGCCGGACTAAGACAGGGGAGGTGTGTCAAATTTTGTAAGGAGCGCTGCTCCCAGACCGTAATTTGTTTGCACCTGTCGGCTGCAAACTACAGCACCGTGCAATAGGCTAATGAGGGAATAAGATTGTGAAAGAACTCTTTACATGCTAGAGAAAAAAATGAAAAAAAAACAACCCAGAAACAAAGAAAAAATCACGATATTACCGTATGTCATAACTTATAAAATTTTAATGCTGTTTATCGTAGTGAGAGTTCATCACAAAAGCGTCTTTCACTTCAACTCATATACGTTACGTTTTGACACTTAGGCTAGGAACAACAATCAACTGAATTAACTTTATGAATTATCCCCCAACTATTATGTTGGCAAATTTGACTGGAATTTTATGGAAACGTTAAGAATTTAAAATATCCTAGTGTGCTCCAACGAGGGAAGTAAGCCTTACTAGTCTTCGTCTCCTCGTCGTACTTTGTTGGTAGTTGGGGATCAAATTCGACTTTGAGAACTTTTAGCCACCGAAAGGCCGTCGCCGCGTCTCAACGACATATACAGGGCATGATACATGAAACTTCCCATATATGAGAAAGCAGCACTCAATTTCCTGCATTACTGATAGTGAGTTAGCGACCAAACACGACGTCAAATATTGAAACTAAATTGTTTTGTATTTTAATATTTAAAAAAGAAAAGGCTAGGGTCCCTAAATGTGGGGCCCTTGAGGCCTAAGTCCTGGAGGCCCCGCCATAAATCCGCCGCTGCTTATGATAAATGTACTCGTACTTATGTGCTGCTGCCAAAGCCCAGTCTCGTCTTTGTCTTAGTTCTTTACAGTGGAGTTATTCTCAAGCCTTAAACGGAAAATTCATCAAACAGTACCATAATTACAACCAGTGACAAAGCTAAGCATGGCAATTGGTCATGTGATGCAAATTCAAAGTTATCTATCCAGAGCAACTGGTCATACTATACAAATATAAAATCATGTACGATATTTGGACATAAAGCAAAACTTATCCATTAACAGGCAGTTTTATACCAATTTCTTGCCATACTTTTGCATACCGCTCGCTTAACCCCTAATTTTTGCATTTGCATAAGGGTGGGTTGCAAGCAATCCCTTAGGATTCGAAACACAATGATAAGACGGCCATGTTGGTTCCACAGACAATAGAAGTTAACGAGATTCTTTTGTGCATACCACGTATAGTAACTATATTGCGTTCGTGGAAACGGTGAAGCTTGATACCTGAATATCGAGGCTCATTTTAACTTTGAACGACATGACCTATTGCTATGCTTAGCTAATGTTAAATTTGCATTGCATGACAATTTGCCCTGTTTAGCTTTGCCAGTGATTACAACTCTTTTCCAGTACACGTCTAACAATTACCGTTTAATCTAAACTGTTGGTATGGTGTCTTGCCTTTTTTTTTCTTCTGTGCAGATTATTACCAGTAGGTGATGCCTAATCAACCCAGTGAATGGCTGGATGTTGCCAAGATGATACGCCATGTATTAACGTTGTACGATACGGAGTTACCAATCCAAGTCAAACCTTTTTGGCCATATGTAGATGTACCTTCTTCCCCATGCACCTTCAAAGTTTCAATACTTTCTGTTATTTCGAGAAATTTTCCCACTTGACGAATTTTAAATACTCTTCGTGAAATATATAATTACATTTTCCAGTAAAGCTGAATACCTCTAACACTCAAAACGCCCATGAATAAAACTAAAAGAAGTATTGGTGTACAAAATTTTGTGACCAGCAGGGCACCCCATTGTCATAACAGTTCAACCACGGCTACACGTACAATCTTTTTTTTGCCCCAGTGATGCAACATTAAACGGGTGATTCTATGTTTACTATGTACCATTCCTTTGCTGAATTAAGTTTGACTGAAGGCACGTGACAAGCCAGAACCAGGTCTTTTCCACGTCTGATCAACCGTTCATTAGTAAATTTTGCAATTTCGGCTTCCCCTGCCATTGAGCCCTCGTTACCGACCTGATTCAGTATTGCTTGCCTGTGAATAAGTAGAATAGAACACGACAGCCACCTTTCATCACGCTTTGTTATCTTGCACGGTTGTTGTTCATTGCGTTCACCTGCTTCACTTGGTCAAGGTCAATTCAGTACTGCTTTTTATGGCGTCAGGAACCTGCTATATCTTCCGAGTTCTAGATACACAGTTGTATTTATGGTAAATTGTATTATTTATTTACACGAAACTTCTTAATTTGAAAGGATTACAGTCACATTTACTATCGACACAAAGTTGTTTCTCTAAAAACGGTTCACCATTAAAAATCCACGTGTTCACCACTATCATCAATAAAACTACCAGTTAGGACGTTCTCAGCAAGAGACTGCCATTTGATTTTACTGAGAGCCTCAGCTAGGTCTTTTCTAGTCCCTTGTCTTTCATGGAATTTCAACAGCATGGTGAGAGCCTTGGACGATGCATCTTCATCAACTCGGGAGCAAGCTAAGTTGTCAATTTCACATGGTTCAAATTGTTTCGTCAAAAGGGCTACTTCCCTCCACATGCACGGAATTCTTCTCGCTACTTCAACAATCTCTTCCATTCTGAGCGGTTCTTCGAAAATTTAAAGCAAAACAATTCAATAATTGACAGCACTTAGTCACAGAAACAAGGACGTAAATCCTGGGGGAGATCGGGGGACATATCCCCCCACTTTTTGGACAGAGGGGGATACATATATAATTATCCCTCCCCCCCACTTTTTGCAAAGTTCATGACAACTGAAGCCTAATTTCTGTTCCCTCGATGCTTATGGTTCCATGTTTACCTTTACGATTTTCCGATATAACCTTTTTCAGCCCCGATTCTTACTTAGGTATTGTTGGTTCGAATACATGACAAATTATGAAAATTTGCCAAGTTATTTTACAGTCCGATCGTTCTTCTTTGGACGCCATTTTGTAAACAATTAGAAATACTTTGTTTAGTCATACTATAACGTCTTTATTACTGTTTGGAGGAAATGCATGGCTTCGTTTCGATTGAAAAATAAGGTATGAATGTTGCTCCAAAGAAACAATCCCAAAATGCCGGAAAAGGCATCTCATAAACATTAGATTTAAAAAAAACCCAACTTTCAGAGGGAATGCTTCCACATCACTTGGCCGGCTCCGTCCACCCCCCCCCCTTCACTTTTAGGAAGCGATTTTCGCCCTTGCACAGAAAAAAGTGTATCTTACTAAAGCTGGAACTCTTAGGATGAACCGGGAAGCCGTTGACACAGTGACCTTTGCAAGGTCGACAAACCTTAACCAAAATTGGCCAAGTCAATTACAGTTTACAAACGTACCTTGACGTGAGCGAATTGAATGCAAGATTAGCCAATTAAAAAACTAAAAAACGTTTCCGAATCAGCTGCGAGTGCCTGATATGCTTTACAGAGACGTCGTTTTAACATAATTCAGCCAAGACAGCTGGCTTCCAAATGGTACATAAACACGAAACGCAGAGAATTTGAATTAAGATGGTGATTGAAGTCATGGAAAAACACAAGTACTGGTAACCGCGCGCATGTTACCTGTCTGCCTGATTGTCCGTCTGCATTTCTTGCTGTCTGACTGATTGTACGTGTGCCTTTCATGCTGTCTGCCCTATTGTACGTCTGCCTTTCATGCTGTCTGCCTTATTGTACATCTGCCTTTCTTGCTATTTGACTGATTGTCCATCTGGCTTCCTATCTGTCTGTCTTTCTGTCCGTCTGTTCTTGTCTATTTGTTTATGCGCCTGTCTCACTATGTTTTGTCCGTGTGCACTGCATTTTAGTTAAAATGATTAAAGTTAGTCCATCCGCCCGAGGTTTTCTAACTTTAACAAACCAACAGATTGACATGAATGATCTCCACTTTAAAAAAAGTAGGAGGACATTATTATTCCAACAACGCCACTGGTTCATATCCAAGCCTCTAAAACTACTTCAGGCCATAACTTTTAAGTAGTTATAAGAAGCTTGGACTGAGTTTTCAAACTTTTACCCCAGTGACGACGCGATACGACATCCGTAGGCCAAAAAGAAGAAAATTGAGTATCGAATGAAACAAAATTACCTCTTTCTCTCTCCTTAGGGGAAGCGTCATTGTCCACCTGAAAATGACCAATCAATATGATCGAAGCTTCAGATATTAAATTATCGAAGAGATTTAATTATTCAAATTATTATTATTATATCTATTATTTTTTTTCGCTTCAGACTATAGTCACATTCAGTAGTTTTTTAAAGCACCACTGAGCGGCTGCTCTAAGAGGGTGTTTATATGGAGGCGAGTCCACCATCATGATAGCGCTAGCCGTGGTAAGAAGGCTGGATTTCACCTCACATTTACATGGCACTCCTACGAGGGCCAGCCCTTCTGAGCGCGTTTCCATGGAAGATTTTCTGGCCTACTAGGCGAGATCTCACTTAGGAGGGCTGGCCCCCCTCCAATGTAAACGAAAACAAAGTTTACTCCAGATTTCATCTGTAGGCGAGATCTCGACAAAAAGGGTCAGCCCGACCAGGAGGGCCGGCTCGCTTCCATCTAAACACCATCCAAGTCAAAAATCCCATGCTTATTTAAAGTTTTGTTTTAAAAAGGTTTTGACTCCAAAGAACGGTGTTTTCCTTCATACATCTCCAAGGTAAAGCGGGAATTGGCATGGAAAGAACTTCCACAGCGCTTAATCATAAACGAATTTTCAAAATTGGAAGAAAATACGGGGACCATTTCTTTTTCTAGCAGATTGTTGACATGACATGGGAAATAAAACGAATATCGTTTTATTTAAACCTACGACGCATTCAGAGCCATGACTGCATGAACGTCCAGATTTGTTGTCTCATTTTTGCCTCTTTTACCGTATTTCCTCGATTAAGCACCCCAGGTAAAGTAAAGTGTAATGTGTTTGTTTATAATGGATAACCTTGTCAGCTACTTATGCTACTCTCCCAAGAGGTCCAGCAAAGTCCACCCTTCATGGGTCCAGTGTTACTGCTGGAGGAAACCGGAGTACCCAAAGAAACCTTGCGATGCGTAGTAGAGTTAAATTGATCAACATTCTTCCCACTTGTGACCAAGACAACTTTAATCAGATAACTGCACGGAGCCGGAACTGAACCCTAGTCACAGTGGTGAGAGACACGTGCACTGCCACTATGCTACCGCTTATTAACTTTGGAACTTAAAGGAGGGGCGCTCATTCGAAGAGGTCGCTTAATACAAAATATACCAAATGTCAAGAGATAATAATTCTCGCCCAGCAGTGGTGACTAGTCCAACAAAAAACATGAAAATGGATTAGTTGAGTCATGTGTTTCGTGCTACGACAGCACACTCGGAGTTGGCTGAGGTATTACACGTGGAGCTGGTGAAGGCGAAAGAAACGCATGGAAACATGGACATAAATGCAAATAATTTTCAGTTTATAAAATCAGGAACATAGGGGGCGGTTATTCGAGGGAAGTGCTTATTCGAGGAGGCGTGCTTAATCGTAGAAATACGTTAGTTTATCAGTAGGCAAAGTGCAGAGATATAACGTTCACATTCGCCCGGTACATAGCTGTAATGTTACATCGTCGTCGGACCTTACAGAGAAGGGATCAGCCGCCCCCCCCACCCAATGTGAACAAGTTAAGGCATCGTCCCATCAATATTTGTCACGTAATTATTCCCCAAAAAATCGTTTTATTCCAGTAACATGTGAACTAAAGTTTGTTTATACAGACCGATGTAATTAAAAACTGAACAATGATTTATGCAGAAAAAGCTACCATAAGTAAAGAAAAAGGTTTTTCTAACAACTCATTATTGTTTTTTTTTAACAGGAGAAGGCTGATCTGACAAATCTTTTTTGTCCCCTTTCCTGTACAAAAATGCTTCCTAAGTGCCTGAGTGATAACTCTAAGTAATAAACATTGAATAGTTCTTTGTCTAATTTAACAACTCGTCCGTATTTGTTAACTTTTTGACAACGAAGTAACGCTGTTTCTTACTTATATGAAAAAATAAGGTGGAATTTATTGTACTTCTTCTTCTGTCTCTCCACCTGAATTTGTTACAACGGATACCGGTGATGTAATAAAGACTTAGTCATAAAACACGAGGAACAACTGAAGAATTCTCACTCAAATACGTAAACAAAAACAAACAAACGAACGAACGAATCAAACTTACTCAACGACAGAACACCTCTTCAAATTTTTACCTTTTCAGCTTTTACTTCCTCGGGAGGCAGCAGCTTGAAACTATTGTCTGGCAGAAGTCCAACTACACCATCAATTGTAGCCTTAGACCAGCCGAGTTTAACATCTTTCTCCAATATAATGACTACGTCATCCTTGCGCACACTCAGTTCATCACTCTTTCTTCCTTCAAAGTCACAAATAACTCTTGCCGTTTCGGGCAATTTTGTCGTCCCTTGAAAGATAATTAGAATTATGTTGGCAAGATTAGGTCTGGTTATGTCATGAGAATATACGTTACGTATTACAAAAATTTATATTTTTTCATTATCATGACGTTTGTATATATGCAATGCATCTACGTATGTATTACGTATGCGTGTACATACATATGTACATATACATATATACGTTACATACATACAAACGTTATAAGTATGAAATAAGGTAAATTTTCGTCATCAATTTTACCACTTGTCGACTGGTATATCAAACAAGTGCACCATGTTTAGTGTTTCACTTCAACCGATTCTCAGACAAAAGTTAACTTTAATAATCTGTAATCGGACTATTCCCGGTTGTTGGTGATTTTTACGGCAAGCTGAACAAACTTTAACCTCAGGTTAAACGCTAGTATTCGCAACAAAGATTAGATTTAACTCATTACAAATCTGTTGGAAATGATATCTTCCTATTTAAGAAGCTGCACAATCAGTTAATACATGTTGTACCTTCTTGAATGGTCTCCGTAGACAATATCGTCATTTTATGATGTAATTCATTTAGGCATAGTTTCCAGGACTTGATGTGGACGAATATTTTTCAATTTTTATTTTAGCATTAGAGAAATTAAACTTCATGGAGGGGAGCACCAGCTAATAGAAGATTACTAAATGAATTTTTTCGCGCCCCACAATGTTTGGCTTTTGGCCATCGGTTGAGTGATTATACGGTACCTAATTTAACGTGAAAACTTCTCTTTTTTCCAATATGTTTTGAAATGGAATGTTCTCGTTTAGCTTTGTAGTACCGATCGACTTGAAGTTTGACCTTTCTATTGCCACAGGATTATACCCACATGCAGGGAGTTTTGACAGTTATTGAGAACAACAAATCTTGTAAAATCTCCTTACAAAAACCGATGAAATAAAAGTATTGAAAAATAGAACATACGGTACCAGCATTTAGCCAAGCCTTGATACCCTCGAGGGGAAACCTTCTGGTCCTTATATCACTGTCGTAGCGACATACCGGATCTTCTGTACATCTCTGGAGGTCATCTAATGACCAGAAGTGTCCACATTCATCGCGATCACATCTGGCCTTACCATGGTGGAGGCACTTTTCTCTTTCTCCACAGCAAACGGAGCATTTCGCAGAAAACGAAACACTAATGTTTCTGTACATCAGTGGCTCTTCTTCTTGGATCCTCTGCGCACAGCTTTTCAGGACCTGCATAAGGTAACTGGCAAACATTCTGTGAGATTGCTGGCTAAATGTAGCTCGAGGAACAACACCGATCTTGATTTTCGCAGGAATTTTAACGACATAAACATCGAATTGGCCTTCGCTGCGACTGAATGAAAGAAGACAATAGTTACAGTAAAGTTGAGGCATCGTGTTTAGCAAGTCTTTCTTGCACATGTTCATCATGTACACCAGAAACCTCGTCAAGAAGCCGATTGGAGCGTACCAGCAACTAAATTGAATAAAAAGCGAGACGATGGGGCTTTCTGACAGCTCCTCTTGAACATCGTTTCCTTTTTCCATCAGCGGAGCCACTGAAGGCACGATGAAGGCTGGCTTTCCTTCATATTCCCAACAGCAAATCAAACTAAACTGCTTCATTAACCCCTCCAGGAGTTCTCCATTGACTCTCTTCCGAAGATACTCTTGCATCAAGATACCTTTCTTGAGCAGCTTATGGAAGGAGGCATCACGGGGGTTCTCTTCCTTGGGGACAGTTATGACTTCTGTGAATAAGTTCATTAACCACTGAGGGTTAAGTACGACGACTGGGGATTCGCTGTGGTGCACGATTATACCTTGGTGATGTAGGAAGGAGATGGCGGCGTCAATTTCTTTTACGCTACAGCTTTTCGCCACTGCACGAGCGTCTTCAACAGGAATATGCATCACATTTTCCACCATCATCTTATTGCTGAGTGCTCCCTCAAACTGCAACCATCGAACGGGCATGCGGCGTTGCTTCTCCAAGATCGTTGTACAAAGGTTGTACAGCTTTCTGCGAAGTCTTCTTATCTCATCACCAGCTCGATTCTTCAACGTGTTGTCGATGACGTAAGGCTCGGTGAATACGTTCTCAAATCAATCTTTCTC
>JASJOG010000131.1:0-255000 GCA_030142905.1 Heliopora coerulea
GAACGATAATGAGTATATAAGTAGAAATGAATGTTTTTCAGAAAAAAAGCTGATAAAACAATGATGTCAGTTAGTGGCTTGATAAACTTTGACGTCTCGTTTTGTTTTTGGTCTTTTTTTCAGACAATATGCAGTTCTTGCTAATGCGCCTGAGTATTCTGTAACATTTCACTCAACACAAATACGCATACATGTATATCTGTATATCTATCTATCTACACACACACACACACACACACACACACACACACACACATATATATTGTGTATATTGTACAGAGCGCTCAATGCATTTTTGTGGCAGAACTTGTAGTAATTGAAACTCTGAGTAGCAACGAAGAGGACCTCCTGTATCTTACAATTATATCCACACACACACACACACACACACATATATATATATATGATGTATATATATATAGATGTACCACAAGTGTGGGACATTTGAGTTGCCTATATAATGTAGGCTACTCCATCCTGCTCATCAGCACTGCACTGATGAGGCCCAATAGGCCGAAACGGTTCCGTCTGTAGTTATATGTATATATATGTGTGTGTGTGTGTGTGTGTGTGTGTGTGTGTGTATGGATATGTAGATAGATAGATAGACCAATAGATAGACCAATAGATAGACCAATAGATAGACCAATAGATAGACAGACAGACCGATAGATAGACAGACATACAGACAGATTGATTCATTGATATATTCATATTTATGTACATATATATTTATATTTGAGTATTTATTTCTTCACATTAATATGTGCATACTTATACATTCATACAGGTGCATATATATATATATATATATATATATATATATATGTATATATACAGCGTGCATATACATATTCATTTTAATATATATATATATATATATATATATATATTCATATACATATATTTTTAATAACACACCTCTCGAATAATCTCATTCCATTTTAGGACCATTATATCAGCCCTCTGTTACAAATAAATCTTTTCACCATCAGCCGGAGTATTCCATAACCTACTATCAACAGCCTGTTGAAATGCAACACCACTGGCCCGTCTGCATGGATGCCCAGCAGACTTACACATGCTACCACCTCAACGATGCTTCCTACCCAAGACTCTTACAGCCCAAAGAGAGAAATTACAAACTATATGGAAACGGAAAAACACGACAGAAACGCAAGATGACAGAACCCACCGAAGGGCCGGCCAAGCCAAAGAAAGTCTTTCCGTGTCATATCTGCCATAAGATATTTACCCAAGCAATAACCCTGAAGCAGCACATGGTGGTTCATTCGACCGCCAAGCCTTTCAAATGCAAACATTGTCAGAAGGCTTACAAGCGCTCCTCCACGTTAACAACCCATATGCTTATCCACACAGGGGTCCGACCATTCGCCTGCGAGTTTTGTCACAAGCGGTTTTACCAGAAGTCGGACATGAAAAAGCATACCTTTGTTCATACCGGCGAGAAACCCCACCAATGCAAGTATTGTGGCAAGTGCTTCAGTCAGTCTTCCAATCTCATCACCCACTGTCGGAAACACAAAGGTTTCCGGCCGTTCTCTTGCGAGAGATGTGGGCAGTCTTTTGAGAAGAAAATCGAGCTACGCCGACATTGTTACGAATATGAGCACCGGAAAGTATCGGAAGACACCGGTCACGAGATGATATTTAGAAGTGACTGACAGGAGAGCCAGCGTTGCTCAAAGGAACATAACTTTACATACTTTGTTAATATAATTGTTGTCGGGAATTATAGACAAGAGCAACTTACGAACACTTGTGCCTATTAAATTAAGATAGTTGGATTTGAAAACATTTAAAAAATACAAGTGGGTGAAAAACGATTTCTGCAAGGTCGTATTTGGGCCCATTTACACGACACGACTGTCGCAAACGATTATTCATTTTAACGTATCCGATTCAGTCAGAGTCTTCAGGACCATTTGCAATATTCGCGAGCGAATAGCAAGCAGTTGTCGTTCTTTTATGACGTAATCGCATCCGCCAAAGTGAAGAATCGTATAGGCCTTTAATACTTTCGAAGCTGTCTGTTTGCACAAAAATTTGGAACCTGTTTTAACCATAGAAATGATAAAAGTATTAAGGGCATCGGAGCCAAAAGTAGGTCAAACGTGGTTTAATGATCGAATACCACTATATTTGGAGAAAAATACCAGGATGACCCATTGTATTTCTTATAAAAAAGAGAAGGGACATTGGAACTTGACTTCAAGAACCATGCAAAACATTTTCAAGGACCTTCCGACAGGGAAAATGCACATATAATTCATGGAAAAGTAATCAATTTGACCGGATCACGAGCGATTGTACTCACTAGTGGTCTTCGTCGCTCTTTTTCAGTTTTTTTCTCGATTCACGTAGATTTTGAGGAAGAGACGGATACGGCTCGCAGTCTAGGATGGTCAGAGCTTTGGCATTCTGTTTTTAAGGACTTTTAAGGACCTTTACAACTTTGTAAGCACTTTTGAGTACTTAAGTTTGCTGTTTCGAAATTTAAAACTTTCGAGGTTTTTAAAGACCTGCACGAACCCTGTATAACCATCTCAATTAATCCTGCATTGACAGCAATTGTCAATACCACTCTGGTTTGTTTCTACGCAGACTCGGTATGACCTCAGATCCAAGAACTTTGAAGAAAACCAATCAAACTTTCTCAACAGCGTTTTACCATATCATCGTTTACTACCCAAAATAAACATTAACCCACTTATGTACATTCCCTTAAATGTAACTGAAATATTAATTTCCTTGCAACCTCTATAATACATATACGTTTTAAAGTAATAAATACTGAATTTACAACCTATTTGCATGAGACTGTAATACGTAAGGCTTGGCCATAATACAGATATTTCCACTATGCAGTCGTATTGCTGACTATCGCGATAGTTCTTTACTGCAGCGAGATTAAGGCAAACGCATAACGCCAGACAATTCGGTCAAACGGGCCTTGACACTGAGGCAGACCGTAAGAAGCTCCGACAGCTTCAGGCAATACCCTTTTTTCGAGCCTTCGTTCTTTGTGGCCTCCTCCACGAAAGCTCTGGAATAATCCGTGACCAAAAACATTTTGATTGGCTAGTTATAATTATATTAACAGCCATCTTCCCACCAGGTGCATGCATTTGAAGGAAAGTAAATGTTTTCATTTTCTCAGAAATGGCTCGGAAACTCTCTACCAGACTATATCGAGGGCCGACTTTGGAAAAGTACTCAATTGAAGCCGGTTGTACCCATATCTCACGGGCAGCACTAGAACGTAACCACTGAGACCAGGTGACCATGTGGAGATTGCGACTGGAAAATTAAGAATTTCATATACCCGATAACTTTTTGGAAAATATTGTTGGAGTTTAGGTGAAAATGTCACCAGGGGTAGTTCGTCAACAGTTAGAATAAGAGTTAGGATTAGGAGCCTAACCCTAATCCTAACCCTAACCTTAATCATGACATTCGGGACAATTCTGAGTCTTAGCTCCATACTGTCACCTGGTCTCAGTAATTGTGTTCTAGTGCCGACCATATCTCAGGGTCCTCGACTTCACGCATGCTCTGATCTTCACCGGAACCAGGTTTTGAGGAATCATACGTCGATAATGTGTACACCCCTATCAACAGACCTCAGCTATAACACCTCACTAAAGTGACTGATAAAAACCTCATTAGTTCATTAGATCGATTAGATTGTCGAGTTTTCGTGAGTAAATGAATGTCGTCTCATATCGACCTTCCTGTAGAAGGCTCTCCCGCAGACGGTACAGACGAACGGTTTGTGTCCCGTGTGTTTTCTGCTGTGGGTGATGAGATTGGACGACTGGCTGAAAGCCTTGCCACACTCGGCGCACTTGTGGGGTTTCTCGCCCGTGTGGATGTACGTGTGCTTCTTCATGTCGGACTTCTGGTGAAACCGCTTGCCACAATATTCGCAGGGAAACGGCCGCGTGTCCGAGTGGATGAGCATGTGGGTGGAGAGGGTGGAGGAACGCTTGAAGGTCTTGTTGCACTGCTTGCAGGAGAACATCTTTTCGTGGGTGTGCACGATCACATGTTGCTCAAGACTCACAGAATGCCCGAACGTTTTGCCGCACACGTCACACTCGAAGGGTCTACGACCCGAGTGCGAACGACGTACATGGACCTCCAGTCCGTGCGAAGTATTGAACCCTTTTTGACATTTGACGCACTGAAAGTTTCCCGAGACACCAAGAGTTTCGCGTTTGGCGGGGAACAAGTGTTGCTCTTGAAAAGTTTGGATGGGTTTGTATTTTGGTTTTTTCAGGTAGTTCAAGAGGTGTGGCTTCTTCACGTTCGTCCTGCAGTTGTCCACAGGGAACGGGAGGGAGTTGTAGATTTCGTCGAGAAAAGGTGGGAAAAATTTTGGAAACTGCAGGTTTGCTTCGTTTGTCCCAAAGTCACCTCCTAACGCGAAAAAAACATGACAAGAATGACAGATTGGCATTTCAGAATCATCCTCAGAGATACACGAACAGAAATTTTTTCACGATAATCTGACACTACCGAAGTCAAAGATTGGCATTACGTACGTGTAAAATTAGAATAAGCTACAAATCAGGTTGTCTACTGGAAATGTGGGCTAATTTCGTATCAGTAAACGGTACTAATACTTTCGTATAATACCATGATAACCTTCGTTTCTATTGTTCTCAAGTGGAGATTTAATCCCTCATCGGCATGCATACTTTTACAAATTTCCTCTCAAGCAAACACCAGTAGAGCGCTGCTTTATGCGACAGCTCCATTCCCTTCCTGAACATCGAATGATGTTTTTAAATTTATGCATTGAACAACTCATTTTATAGAATGGCCGGTACCTACCATGAACAATACTAACATTCCAAAAAGGATTTTAAAAAATGCCAATTTAAATTTCGTCTGTAATCATAGTATTACAAACTAATATCATGACATGTAGGGAAATGAATGATTAAATGTCTCCTCAAGCAGAGGGAGGTTTGTGAAAGTCCCGAGGGCGTTACTTCCCAAACTTCCCTCGACTTTCGGGAATATTTAATCACTAATTTCCCTCATGTCATGGTATTACTTATAATAAGTGGCCGTAATAAATTTAGGGACTCTAGTCAGGAGCGAATTCGTAATCGTCTAATCAGTGGAGACGGAGGCGCGTGGCGAAGAGGGGGAAAGAAAGAAGATGTCGCCTCCCTTCCTTGGGGGGCAGGGTAAGCAATAGTGTTATACCAAATATTACAGATCGGCTTGACTGGGAGTTTTCTCAAAGTGTCTATAAAAGGGGGAGTGGCTCACAAATCTTCAATTTTTTGTTTATGTACTTAATGGAAGGCCCCCTACCTCGCAAAAATTTGAGCTAACAGACAAGACAAAACTAATAACAGTAATATTTCGACCTTATTTCAAAGTCATTGTCAAACAGGTTTGACAATGACTTTGAAAAAAAAATCGAATAATCACCATCATTAGTTTCGTCTTGTCTATTAGCTCGAATATTGAGTTTACAAGATGGTATTTTTCGGAGCATGTTTCTTACTCTATTTCGCAAAAATTTCCTCCTTCAGTATTCAATGGCGCACAATTAGCAAACCAGTAAAAACTCGACATCGCCCCCGTCCGTAATAAAATTTCTGGCAACGCCAATGGCGACACGTTTTAATCATTGGTCTGGAACTCGTGTTAGTAAGCCAAGGTGACACATTTGTACAACCCAGATTATTAAGGCGACCGGTGAGGTGCACGAGCTCGGGGGTAGGCAATCTGCTTCTCGCAGAGAAAAGCACCTTAAAAAATGGCTTTCTTTGTGGAAATTCATAAATTTCCACCGGTTATTATTTTAGCAACGTCATCCGCCAAACCAAAAAGATTGCACTCCCCGTTCTAACCAATGAGCAACCAGGACTCTGAAGTTAAGCCAAGGATACACGAAGGTAAAACTCGTTAAGCTCCAAAGACGAGTGAATAAAAATCTTTAAAGCCTTTACCATTAAGTAATCTATATCTAGCTCTTGTCATGCCAACAGAAATTCCCCATGCGGGGGTAAAAGCAAGCAAGAATGGCTAAAACGTTACTTGTCTAGTTCCCAACAGACCTACGGAAGATCTTTGCAAAGCAAGTAGGGAGGCAGCTACGAAGAGCTGCTTGGGGAATTATGCGAAAACGTTGACCTCAGATAAACTATTAACCGCCAACGACCGTTATCAGTGAAGTCCTTAAAGATTGCTTCCGCGCAAAGGAAACCCAAATGTCAGATAATAAAACAAACCACTTTCAGTCGAGAAACCCAAACGAACGGAAACTCATCAGTTTTTCCATAGTGAATATCATAAGTCGCCACACGTCCATTGATTTCCATCGACAAATACTTAACATTTGTTTGGTAAACACAGCTTAAAAGATCTTAATGGATTGCCCTAAGCTATATAGTTTGTTCTTTGAACCGAAGCCTTACTATGGACTTTATTTAGCTCCCGTTCTACACAGAAGTAAGAAGGTAAAAACGAAGAAAGTGTGAAATTTTTCTCGAAGCTATTTAACGGTTCGCATAAGCAATACAATCATTTCATTTAAAAACACGGCTATAAGGCTAATCTTCGCGGCGTAATTGTCGCACCCGATTGCTCGTTTTGAAGTAAACGATTTACTCACGAGAGTCTTCAGGATGTATGGAAACATTTGCGAACGAATCGTATGGAGGATTTGAGATTTAAACAAAAATCGCATATGTCAGAGAGAAGAATCGCATCGGACAATTGCCCTTCAGAGAGAGGGCGTTTGTTCGTTGTATAGTTCCCAATTTTAAAACTTCAAAATACTTCAGATGAGCGACAATATAATTCCTTACCGGTAAACAATACAACGTAAAAACGTATGATTTTTTGAAGGGTATAGATCTGTGTCCATGATCTCGAAAAAACTTTGAGAAATTCACATCCAATTCTTATCAAGTAAATCAGTTAATATGTCGTGGGCGCCAGCCAAATAGACCAATTTATTCTGCTGACTACGGCGACTAATGAACTTTCCGACAAAAATCATTGCTTTTTAGAAAAGAGTAAACGGGGGTTAGCTTTGCCAAATTTGCTCGTAATTGAATTCATTGAACGATTCTTTAACCGAAATGCTCACAGGAAGTGTTCTAACGTTGGAAGATGAAGGACAGATCAATTTTGTCGAGATTTTTTCATTGCGCACGCACACAAACGCACCTCCCCCCACCGCAAAAAAAAAAATTAAAAAATTAAAAAATAAAAAAACTAAAAAAAAGTAACCCAAGATAGAGTTAGATTTCCCGGGATAAACATTCATACACTTACAATTAAGATGATTTCCTATAAATTGAAAAGGAAATTCGATAAAAGAAAAAAACTAAGTTAAGGTAAAATTGAATAGCAAATAAACAGTAAGATTTGGGACAACCTATTCACATAATCGAATTTTCGCAAACTATTATTGTGAATTAATCAAGTGACGTAATTGGCAAAATTCTTCACAATGGGACTGTAATATGTTATATCTAATGGGCTTGCATTATAGATCTTGGATAATAATATTGACTTAAGCATTTCAGATTCAAGCATTTGACGCCATTCATTTCATGCCCTTCGAAGCCATGCAAAATTACCACCAGTTCCTCTCACCAGGGTGCGTCAGAAATCTGACAGCTCTAACAATAGACACATCAAATAGAAAACGACATTAAAAACAGTTTCTTTTCAAGCAAGGCTTGTTTTCCTTAATTTACATCCCGAACTCATTTGTCGCCGGCCCAAAATAATGAAGACCTTAACCCAAGTTCTTGAAATCGGCGTGGATTTAAAATCTGTCGCCCTCGAGTCGATAATAATCTTTCGCGCTTGATTAGAGCAGACCGCCTTGCGTAACACACATTTCTGTTTTCGGAATGAGACAAGGGCGTTGCCCTGCGGTTCCTTATCGCGAGAAATCCTTAGGGAAACGAGATTAGATTCGCACTCGAAGTCCTGATTTCATTTTCAGCCATTCGTGAAACAATACCTCAAAAACAAAAACACGGATCGCACTCACATGACGCACAATTTATGACAATCTTCAATACGCCAGACGTTTTCAACAGGGTATCCTTAGCCAACAAACAACGGAATGCAAGCTTAATTTTCGCTTTCGTTCGAGATTGAGAGAACTGAATTAATGTCTGTAAATGATGACGGGTTTACACACGCAAACACAACTCACCGAGATTAACGGCCGTGGTTTTTCTCGGCAAAGATGCGAAATCAGCAAACGCCGATTTTCCACTGCCAACTGGTGTTTTGTGGCTAAAACTCTTCAAGAAAGACTCTTCTAAGCTCAGCGGGCAATCTTGAGTGTTTTCAGCATTTCCATTTAAGCCATCTGCCGGCCTTCCTTGAGAAGACCTAGCTGTCGTGGGGAGAATTAAAAAGTCAAGTTAGCAGAGTAGCAGAATAAATGAACGCTCGAGAACTATGTTTCTATAAAGGAGCACAGTAAAGGCATCGGCCTGGCCAACGCGACCATTTTTACGCTCAGAGTTCAGAGTTGGTGAATGGCAAAAGCAGTTAATGTTCCATCTGAATTTGATTTCTTAATGACATTTATCTTTAAGTTGAAACTCCTGCTATGATATTTACGGGTACCTCCATTGCTTAATGAGACCTCGTTATATTAGACTTCTCATGTCTAAAGCTCGACGGCTCTCGTCTCGTCAAAACGCTGGGCCTAACTTTCTCACTAGGAAACCTTTTCGGAAAAAGCTCCTGGTCTTCACCGGGACAACAGTGATTACCTTTTGACTGTCGCCGAAATCTCAACATTTGCTAAACTCTTGATATTATGTCCTCTGCGTACATATATTCATGGGGTTTGTAAAAAACATAAATTTTACCTGATTGAAAGCCATCGAGAGGTTTGAGAAGCGGAACACGTGGAAACTGATGGTTGCGTTTCTGCTTTTTGACGAGAAAAGACTTCGGCATTTTGGTGCGTATAGCCACAAGAAGTAATCTGAGCCCACGGCTTGCCCGAGCCAACTGCTTGTCGTTTTATATCCCTAATGGTATGTTCCCTGCGCAACTTATCGTCTTAATCATCAGCACAATACCTGACGACACTTCTTGACATCTGGGCAGGTGGTATCTATGGCAACAACTGGTGGAAACCACTTTGCGCATGCGTGGTACAGAGTCGGACAGGTGTAAACGACCGTGCGTTATTGGCCTTTTGGGCTTTTATTGTTAAGTGTCCCACCTTTGACGAAATCTCGTGTGATTAAAACTGAGATTTCCGACGGCCTAACAACTTGTCCTCCTTTTTCTCTTTTCTACACCTAGAGAGTAAATCAGAAGAAAGACGTCGAAATGAAACGACATGAATGAGAGAGTATCAACGAAGGAAACATTTGAACTAACCTTTTGCCGATTACCTTGGCGTCTACGAGCTCACGCGTTGGTCAGCAGTCATTTTTAACTTTTTCTGCCTTCAGTAGAAGTAAAATTCTGAATTTCTTCGAAGCACTGAGCACAGAAATTCAGGAAATTTTAACGACGATTAGGTAAATTTTGGGCTAAGTATTGTCGGCCTAACATCTGCGGAATCGATATCACAAACATTATCGTTTAATTAAACATGTAAGTTGGCAATTAAAATATAAACCTATCACACAAGCACGGCGAAGTTTATACAAAGATGGTTCGGAACTTTATACTTAATTTTAAAACGAATCAAATTATACCAAACGCTTTAGGAAAGTTTACTTGAAATATTGCAGTTCGTCATTTTCTTTCACTGTTCAACGATGAAGCAAAATAAGAAACCCAGAAAATTTTTAATCATGATAGCAATTGAAGAGAACGCAATCATGTCATAAAGTCAGTCGGGGGGACACAAACTAGTGACAACGATTTCGGCTAAGTGTTCTTACCGCCTAAGACAAAATAAATGCAGTGGAGGGTAAACAATCATGTTCATCGAAGCAGGCGAGCGTAAATTTAAAGTTAAAAAATCGGAGGATCGGATGATCGAAGGTTGAATTATGAGCGACGATGAATGTTTAGAGGGAATGTTTTCAAAAATGTTTGGTTACATAACAATTACGAACGATAAAACATGGTGGGTCTAGCTAAATTGAAAATAAGAGGAAGGGTAATATTTGTTTTTATGCTCTTATGGCCCTGCCGATTAATTTATCATGTCCTTAATGAAAGAAAATCCGTTCAATTCGAAAAGCAAGCATAAACCAGGAATACGTGGGCTATTAATTAAGAACGATTTTTCGGAAACGCTCGTGAAATTCGTGTATAGATTGATATACAATTGAGTTGCAAAGGGAGATTCTTAAAGGAGAACGGGCTGAAGCCCAGTTCAAAACGCTTAGACAACTTCAAGAATGATAACATCTGTCGACATGGGATTTTAGTTCGCCAGTTGCAAGGTCCTTGTAGTGCCAAAGTCCACGTTGGTTGTAATGTAAACGACTTTTTTTATCGACCTCCGTTTCGTTGTGGTTTTATACACCGTGAGTTTCAGAAGAACCGAACATTTAACTTGAGTAAATTTAAATTAGTCACAAGTTCACGCAAGCCAGAATAAATTGACGTTGTTTTTGAATTGTGATATTGCCTTTTGGTCAAGTAAACACCTTCAAAACCTGCGGTTGGTGTTAAAACAACATTAAGGTTAAAAAGAACTAACCATTTAGCTCAAGAAACGACGTTAAATCTATGGTCTCAAGTTAAAGTATCAGCCACTGGAAATCAAAATTGCTTCAGTGCATTAATGACTTTTTTGTACAGTAAACAGCACAGACCTGCACTGACGAGGATTTTCGTGCCCGAACGGGCAAACGGTTTAGATAAAATTGACAGACTTTGACAGAGAATATATATATATATCTATATCTATATCTATCTATCTATCTATCTATCTATCTATCTATCTATCTATCTATCTATCTATCTATCTATCTATCTATCTATCTATCTATCTATTTATCTATCTATCTATCTATCTATCTATATATATATATATATATATATATATATATATATATATATCTGTTTTCGTCCTTTAAAAGAATATTTATCGAAATTTTAGAGTTTCGCTTTCGACAATGCAGTCGGTGAATTTACTTTTTGTGAATGCTTAAATTCAAATCCAGGGTAAGAAATACAAGCAGAGAGAATTTGATTTGTAAGCAGATGGGAGTAGTATTCTTGTGTCTTTAGTTTTCACTTAGCCACCTGAAAATACTACTTTAAGATTTTAAAAAAAAAAATTTAAATAAAATAAAGGAATAAAAGTAAAGTAAAGTAAAATAAAATAAAAGGCCGCCTGGCTGCGCAAATATTTGTATCCATGAGTGACGATAAATCAAGATTATTTTTTAAAATTTGTCAGTGCAAAAAAGAGCAGAGGATCCAGCATGTTAAATCAGTATTCGCTACCCGAATTTCGTCTACGGTCTCTCATTGGAAACAAGAGTCTAGTTGGATGTATAGTGAAAAAAATTGTTTAATTTTTTTTCACTCTAAACCAAGAGATTACTTCAGCAGATCATTTGAGACCAAAGTTGAGCGATTTTGTCATCAAAGCCGCGAATTATACATACTTTTCTGGAAGCCAAGGTGTCTTTGATTTCCAGTGTTTATATACAAGACGATATGGAGAGACGATTAATGATCAATATTTGACAATTGAAAGAATGGCGATTCCGTCAAGATTGATTACAAACTTAATTAGAATTTTCATGACCAAGGAATCTTACTCGAAGTAAGATTTACTTCAAACAGAAGAGCTGCGGTTTATGAACAAATATTGGATGTAATTTCTAAAATATCTTGATGTCGTCAACACAAGCTTGAGCGGCTAAACCTGATTATGGCTAGAAATACTTCATTATGTTGTACTAAAAAATTTAGGCGCATATGACTTTCACAGATTTTAATCCTGATCAGTCAATGTGTAATCAAAGAATACGACTGGATCGAATCTTGGATTTCGCGAAGGAAAAAACCATGTTAGAAACATTATTTGAAATGACCATACGGTGATCGAACCGGAAAATTTCTGATGATGGAATAAATCATCCCCTTTTGAGGCTAAAACGTTTTCTTTCTGAGGGTTTAAGCTGCTTTCTCGTGTTTTGACAACGTAGTCAGACACTTGAAGTCGTTGTTGAAATAGTATGTTAGGGATTTCTTCTGAAGTTCGAGCTGAAAATGTCCATGCATTGACTGTCTCAGACCGGCTCAAAATCCTCATCAACGTTTTGAAACAGCTGTAATGCTTACAGCTATTACCACTACAACATTGCGTCATTGCTAACTATAGCATTAACAATGATAAAGAAGTAGAGTGCTACTTACGGCGGTGATGAACGACGGGTGAGAAAAGCCAAAAGAGTGCGGAAGAAACTGCCGAAACTTTACGATAGAATGGTGCTTCGATCGAATCCTCGGTACAATTCTCTCATAAAGTTTCATCAGTTCTCGTACCCTTTTGGCTACAGCATTAACAGACGGACTGAAACGAACCTTTGATTACAAGAACTATCATAATTTCAATTCTAAAGAACTATGCGCTATTGCGAATCCTAACTCAAATCACAAAACAGCTGACCTAATTTCAAAATATTCTAGTTAAAAAAATTTCTCAATACCTTTTCTAAAATATAAATATATGCACGGTTTAAAATAAAGCTAAGCGCAAAATGGTAAAAGACAATTTTTACAATATATGGTTCAAGTCTTTCCTAATGTAACGACAGATTGGTGTCGTGGGATGGACGTTTTGAAACGTGTCTGCAGGTGGAGTTTGTTGTGGTCAGCGGGGTGATATTCGTCCATCGTCGATGTCGTCAAATACGCTACTGTACGATGATTTTAAGAATGAGACGTAGTTTTGCATGCTTCGTGTTGTTGTGTTGGCTTGGTCTAAGCGATCACGCATGTCATTGAGACGAGATGAGAAGCGTCGTTCGACCTACGAAGAAGAAATAGACCAAGGATCGATCAAACGACGTAATGTCCTTACCATTACCTCGTATAATTTGCTAAAGACTTCCATAAGGTCTGTTCACGTGAGTAAGTTTTGTTGTAATTTGGACAACTGATTTGTGTCAATTTTTATCGCCGACCTAACAGCAATTCGAAATTACTTACGTGCGACTTCAATGTTTAAATACCTGCAATTTTACAGCAAACTGGCCAACTGCCCTTATAGTTGTTACGATTTAGGTTGTCCTTTTTACTGAATTTATCACAGATTTCAACCACAAAATAAATACTTGCTTGTCTTTCCTTTACATTTTTTTCCCTTTTTGACTCCTCTGACTAGTTATTTCGCGTGTAAAGCTGTCACGAGAGCCCTTGAGGCGTCGACAAAAACAAACTTGAGGTTAGAAAGCTTGCAGTTAATTTCAAGTACACACGGAAAAATCACCGTGAAGTTGAACAGGAGCCGCCATGAAATAGCTGCTACATTTACATTACACAAGAGACTTTAAGGCGTAATCCGGTCAGCGATACGAATCGTTGTGAAAATTGCTCAGGTAAACAGGCAAGTATTGATGGAACGAACAGATCGTAAAGACAGTGATATAAAAATGAACACTTGTTTCACTCTCTGACGAAAGGGCCATAGCTCGAAACGTTAGAATTCTTTATCATAAATTCGGCAGTCTACCAACCTTTTAACTTTTTGAGCAGATCGTAAAGACAGACTGACACTTCGGGTACATTTATATTCAGTGAAGCAATTAGGATTTTCATCAGGGAGCCAAAGTATTTTCCCCAGAAATCTTGAAATTTTACTGTTACTGGCATATTTTGCTTATTCTAGCAGTGAAAACGTGAACATTCAGGCTGAAATTTTATCAAAATTCGTTGACCAAGTGATTTCTTGAGTTATCTAAGAGTGAGATTCTTGTCAATCCTGTGAAGGGCTGTGTGCTGGAATGTTAACTGGCAGATATTTTGCATCTGGCATAAAGCAGGAACGCTCCTCTATAAGCTGTTAAAGAGAACGACCAATATGTGAGAACAATGGATGTCCTTATCAACTAACCTCGTCCTTTTCTCTTCTCATCTGAGCACAGTTCGCCATCGCTCGACTTAACTGTGCTTCCAGATCTGCAATGCGGGCTTGAGATGCTCGTTCCTAGGTAAGAAGAAACAAGATTAAAAATAATCAGGAATATCCTGGGAAAAAATCCAGAACAGTAAAAGTCCAGGTTTGTCAGACCTGAAAAGCGAAACCTATCATTAAGTAACGTAAAATTTCAGCTATACCTTTTCCGGTCATAACTCTTTCGGTTACAGGCCCATCATTCTGGTAGGAATAATCACCAGTCACTTTCTGCCTTATGTGAGCCCCTTTCTATCCTCAGTTTAAAGCAGCAATGTTACTTTTATAAGCAGTTTCTGCCAATGCTGTGTTGTTATATCCTAATTATATATTGTTGTTATCGTTTTATATTTAAATTGACTGAAAGTAAGATTTAATATAGTAAATATTTCATATTAAAGCTTAATAGTAAATACAGCAAAGTCCTGGGTGTAACTTTAAGTGACTTGAATTCCAGTGGCTACGGTACAAATTCTTTGGTGATCACAGAAAGACTGTAGTCTGATTATGAAAATGCCGTACTTTGTCTTCTAGTTATTTAACTGAAGAAGACAAATTCTGCTTTCAAGTCAATATGCTGTTCATACGTATTTACTTACAGATATTAATGAAATAACAGGATTTCTCGTATGGCCAGGAAAAAGGTCGAAAAACTCTGATACGAGAAATTCTTGTCAATAACTATACCTTAGCAAGTGCTTTCTCACGCTGGCTTTCAGCTTGCCGTCGAGCATCAGCAAGAGCGGCTTCAAGTTGGTATGTTAATTTTGAAATAACATCTTTCTTCTCGTCCAGTTTCTCCTGAAAGACAATGAATAAATCGATGAGTTTCGTACCCTCACAAAGGGAAAAAAAAACATTCCAAAATTTTCCACGATGTATTGCAAAGTTATATGATCCCCACATGAAATATCTGAAAGGCTCAAGCTGGTTTAAACAAGTTCATCTAAAATTTATACGCTCTAGTGATTAGAACACACAATCAAACATAATCATCGCGTTATTCTACTCACTTGTGTTTGACGTAACGCTTCTTCTCGCCTGCTCATCGATGCAACCAATTCACGATTTTCGTTGCTCACTTGCTCGTATTTTCTAGAAACCAGTCGTTAATTTAACGTTATAATATGGCAAAGTGGTGCGCCTTAGAAGTGGAGCGTTTTGTTGGCATCGTCTGGTTGGAATGTGGCATAAAGCATTATTCATAGCGTGATGTATCGGATGGAGGGACAGCTGGATGGACGGATGGATAGACAAATAGATGGCCAGATGGATG
Source organism: Heliopora coerulea (assembly GCA_030142905.1). Taxonomy (NCBI): domain Eukaryota; kingdom Metazoa; phylum Cnidaria; class Anthozoa; order Scleralcyonacea; family Helioporidae; genus Heliopora; species Heliopora coerulea. The sequence goes on from JASJOG010000131.1 coordinate 15,411, forward strand.
GACGGATGGAAGGACAGATGGGTGGAAAGATGGAAGGACATATGGATGGAAGGACATATGGATGGATGGACGGATGGATGGACGGATGGATGGACGGATGAATGGACGGATGAATGGACGGATAGATGGACGTATTAATGGATGAACGGATATACGAACAGAAAGAAGAACAGATGGATAAGTGGATGAACGGATAGATGGATGGACTGATGGTCGTAGACATGGATAGATGGAAGTGGGGAGAATGAATGGACGGATGGATGGACGGAAGTACGATCGGACGCATGAATAGACGTCGCGAGGGTGGTACACAAACCTTTCTAGAGCTTCCAATTTTTTATCACCATCTTTATTGTAATCTTGAGCCGCTCGCCACTTTTCGCGCAGATCTTCCAACTGGTCTGACTGCATCTCAACCTACGTGATCATTATTAAATAACCAAGCATAAAGAGCATTCCAAAGAGGTGAAAACTGACTTCTAAATTGCCCATCTTTCTCGGTCATTTCCCCTATGAACTTCCTTCAGGCGGTTGTCCCTCGTTCAACAGTCAATGACGCCAATCTGGGATGAAAGTATAAGGGCTGTTTGTATAAACTTGTCTAGTGGTCAATCTGACTCGATTGAGGAAGGTCTCTTGTTTTCATTTAATTTACTGAGCGAAAAAAAAAAATCAGCTTAGCCTGCCTGAAATTTCAATATTTTTTGAAGTATTTGTCTCCTTTTTGTGGATTTATGGTCGTTCAAGTGCCAGCGACGTGGATAGAGTCCCTTCATCTTTCGACGGTTTTAAATTCTTGGAGAAACGCTACAGAGTAGGGTGAAGGAAATCGCCTTTGAAACAGTCACCAGCTTTTCTAACAAGCTGTTAGAGCTATCGACAAACTCTTTTCAGTTCTTGTACCTTTTGAGTTAATTCTGAAATCAGCTGTTTGTGATCGCCAGCCCGTCGCTCGTACTCCAGAAGTCTCTCTTGACAATCTTGCAAACGAAGTTCTGACGTCTGAAACAGAATGAAATAGGATTGACGAGGAGAATGGAGGGCTTAAGGGGACATTGTCAAGACAAGTGCATGAGTGAGAGTCCTGAGAAACTGAGATTAAGCTTTTCAACATGTCATATCAAGAAAGAGTTCAAAGGAGGAGTTGAAAGTTGAAGGGACTTCCAGAAAGGTTAGCTTCTTCGGGTTTTCGTGAGGGGATAAACATGAGAGTGCAATCTTTACTGTATGTATAGATTAAATAAACTTGACGCCAAGTTGGGGGTGGGGGGTTTCCAGGTAACACCTGAAAACTAGCTGGCAAAGAAGGAAGGCGTCATTCACCCATTGTTACTTGGTTCTGTGCCACAAATCAAAGAAGCAACACATATTAAGAGAGATTATTCCCATTTGATTTACTTCCTATTCATTTTCATTTTGGACCTCAAAATGGAGATGAACTGTCACCTAAGTACAATAACCTGGTGGTAATAATCTGATTTACATTAATATAATGATTGAATACTGGGTAGACAGTGATAAATAAAGTAAAAAGTTTAAAGGTTGATAACTGCCGTGACTGATCTCAAAGAATATCAACGTTTCGAGCAAAGGCCCTTCGTCAGGAAAGAAACGTGTTCTGACGAAGGGCCCTTGCTCGAAACGTTGATATTCTTTGAGATCAGTCACGGCAGTAATCAACTTTTTAACTTTTTACCTGATACACATTAAGTTCGTTCTTTGAAACTTTGCACGGAGTTTCTTACTTATGATTGTGGATACACTCCCACGTAATCAAATGTCTTTTTTCATTTACTAAACTTCTGTCGCACTTGTTCGAAACATCATCGCGGGTTACTCCCAGATCAGTTAACTAAGAACAAATTAAGTCCGGTTTATGTGTTCTTTGAAGCTTTGGAACAATCAATCACAGCCAGTATCACGTAGTCACATGATCACCTACCATATGCGCATGGCATTAACGAAGTTTGTTGAAGTTGACAAATAAAATTAGTCATGCTATGAAGACGTCCCGGGCGAACGGGACGAAACCTCAGCAGCTTTTTAAAGATAAAAGTACATGGAAGTAAACTCAAACTATATGAAATAAGTTTGGTTTATGTTTACCTTTAGCAGTTCGGATACTGGTTCAAGCTCTGCGATCCGATGTTGCAAGCCAATTCGAACCTTCAAGGACGATAAGAAAAAGCACGTGTGAGTTATGACAACGAACGTTGTTTTCTCCCATGTCATAAAAGAAATGCAATATATTACGATGGCTGGTCTTTTTGTTGTAAAACTAGAGGATTTCCAAACGGAAATTTAGCTGAGTTGCAAAGTTAGCTGAGCAGGAAGGGAGCATGATCCTCAGCTCGGATGAAGGCTCAGGCACGCATTAAAATTGCCGCAGGTTACTATTCCCCCCGGCGTATGCGATTGTGCTACATGAACACAATCCCTGCTTGCGATTCGTTCACGAATGTTGCAACACGTCGAAGAGACTCTGGTTCGTGGAATCGTGTACCTAAGCACAAGGAATCATAACCAAAAATCCTACCGTTCGTGTTGACCATCCTTTGCACCTACGTTGATCTCGGTGGTAATTAACAATTATTTATACAAGGATATTAACGCTATTCCAAGTGAAACGAACCCATACCGGGTGAGTACAAAAAGCTCTACCTGACCGCGGCTGGGATTCGAGCCCGCGACCTTTGGTTTACCAGTTCGACGCACTACCAACTGAGCTATAAGGCCAAGCCGGGAGCAGGCCGTGAGAGGATGGTATTTGTATTTGATAATCTAGTTAGTTTCGAAATATCAAATGCAAATACCATCATCCCACGGCCTGCTCCCGGCTTGGCCTTGTAGCTAAGTTGGTAGAGCGTCGGACTAGTAAACCGAAGGTCACGGGTTCGAATCCCAGCCGCGGTCAAGTAGAGTTTTCTCAACTTACCCGGTATGGGTTCGTTTCACTTGGAGTAGCATTAATATCCTTATCTTTCACCCAAGTACATATTTCCATACAATTACTTATACATTGCTAATTTCCCTAATTTAGTGAAAAAAACTTAGACAAAGCTCGTCTTTACCAACCTTTTCTGTTTCAATTTGTCCTTCTTGTCTCGCTCGCTCAAGCAGTTGTTCTTTTTCCTGTGCAATCGTACGGGCCTCCTCAGCTTCACGTCGGTATCTGTCAATCTTTGGTAGAGGAAAAAAACACAATTGGCCGATTATTTAACAAAGCTTAAGCCAAGAGTGAGGGAACGGTAAAAGGCTTTTACTTTTTGAACGCATAAACAACGTCGAAATCAATTTTTAGAGCAACTTGCAGCGCAGTTTAGTTTTTTCAATAAAACAAACTGCACGCTAAAAATTAATTCAAGAAGACGCATTCGATCAGGATTTTGCATTTTTTTAAACTTTCCACCCACCAGAGTCTGGTTGGTCAAAAGACGATAAGCGCCAAGACAGGATAATCGTCAAAATTAAAAGCGTTGATAAATAATTTGCACAGTTAAGATTACGTGAACTAGATTAGGGAACACACAGGTGTGGGCTTCATTTTAGCTGGAGTCTTTCTCGAAAATCAATTATTTGCTGCTGCGTTAGGTGCCAGCAAATAATTCATGATTTTTCTCAACCTTGTCCAATATAACAGTTGAAAATTTGCAAGATAAATTAAGAAATTGTCAAAATTAAACTACAAACTTGCAAAAATAAATCCGCAAATGCGCAATATATAAAATCAAGCAACAAATGTGCAAAAACTTTACCTATCCATTGAAGTAAAGGAATACGATAACTTTTGAACTGACTCAATATTTTCAGAACACTGTTATACATAATTTAATTCGCGCGAAACCACGACAGTAAGCTGCATGGTATCCGCTCTTAAGTAACATTTACTCCTTTCGCTCTGACCAGAACACTGGTCACGAGCAGAAACCTCTTTTAAGGACTGTTTACACGTGTGATTTTGTGCCTTGCGATTGACATCTTGGAGTATGTGTTTAACTGACGAGAGCGTAGAGGACAAACTGGAGTCAATCATAAGCGGATATCCTGCTGCATAGACTATCAAGAGTCTATTACATACACCAAGATGACAATCGCAACGTGCGATTTTATGCCTTGCGATTGACATCCTGGAGTATGTGTTTAACTGAAGAGAGCGTCGAGGACAAACTGGAGCCAATCATAAGCGGATATCTTGCTACATAGACTGCCATGAGTTTATTACATGCACCAGGATGACAATCGCAACGTGCAATACTGCACATGTAAAGCGGCCTTTAAGGAGACCACTAAAGACTAATTTTTAGCGATGGGCGGATCAAGTTGCAACTACTTTCACCTCACTTTTTCTACTGGTGATATTCACAAGAGCGCCAAGTTTTGACTGACTACATAACCAGGGCCCAGTCGTTCAACAGGCGGTAAGCTGAATCCAGGAATAGCAAAAATTTTGTGGGCACCATGCCGATCATGCTGGTGAGAAAAGTTGGAATTTTCAATTACAGATTTCGGTCGTATACGAAAAGGTTTTAAGCTTTGAAATCTGAACTAGATCGTTCAATTAAAATAGGCGAAACCAAAACATCAGATTAAGAGGAAATTCTGGATTAGCGATAATTGTGCGTTGAACAATCGCCCGAAGGGCCTTGGATTTTTTTTAAAAAAAAAAATAATAAATTGACTAAGGAAGAAGATAACTGGATCGATAAGCGAAAACGGGCACTTAAACTTTGAAGGCCAAAGCACACGCTCTGTTGAGTGAGGCAACAAGGAGAGTTGAGCTAATCTGTACTCTAACAACTATCATGTCTACCTGTCCTTTAAATTCTGAAGCCATATTCTGATATTGAAAGACACTGGTCTTTAAATGGTCAATTTCCAACTGACAGTTCTCCACCTAATAATCATAATCACAAATACCATGCTAATTTAAACGTCTTGCAACGTTCTGATCCACCAATTCATCCTTCAAGCTACATACTCTACCTCTGTCTCATGAAGTACTAATTTATTTTCTGACTTGTCGAGTTTAGCCTGTAATTCGTCTCTCTCTCCAGCTGTTCCACTAGTCTAAAGGAGAGCCACAGCTTTAAACCCAGCGGATTATTTTATTTCTAATGTGGGATCGAAGTACTTCTTAGTCACTGATAAATTACTTCGTCACAAAAACATCCACTATCTACGGTCCAGAATATTTTTGGAATATTTGAATCGTCTTGTCCGTTACAGGTAAGCTGTTCTTCCCTTGAGGTCCAGTAAAAACTATCTTTTATGGGTTCAGGGTAAGGGGATAACTGCATCAAGGATAACTGAATTTGAAATCGGAAGATTTTACATAAACTTGGTCTACTTTCATCTCCACTGCCTCCGACAATAGGGGTTCGTTTGAGAAATTGGTGTTCATACACTCGTAAAGGGTTCTTCTTCCGATTTGAAAACCCCGCAATATTCATGAAGAAATTACGGCTTGGCTAGAATTTTCAACTATTTCTCGATGTTTTAAAATTGAAGGAAAAGCCCTTATTTTAGTGACTGATAATGAGCCAGGCATGTAATCACTCGGTCAGTTCTAAGTTTTACGATAAAGATCAATTTCTTACTGTTGTTATATATTGCAGCAATTCAGCAAGAAAGCATAATTTAAAATGGGCATGCAGGTTTGAGGGCTTTCTGACCACCTCGAACAATGATTTTACTAAGGTTTTGATTTAACCTTCCATATTAAACTAGACAAAGTAAATGCGGTTTAATCAAATTCATTCTTACACTCCTAATCAGTTGTACAATAAAGTGTATGTGGAATTGTATTTTTGTCTTTATTATTCAAGGTGTAAATACCTCAACTTTTTGTTCAGCCAACCGGCTTTCATACTCACTAACAGTTGCTTTCAACTGAGCTATTTCTTCATAGGCTAACTCTGTCTAAGGGGACAAAACATGTGTATGACAGTGATACGTTGCTCCACAGGCATTCCTTACATACATGTACATTAATAACAACACAGTACGTTTAACTGCACTATACGTTCAGTCAAACCAAAGCTCATCATAGTACAGGATAACATGACCACATACCACACTATACGACATGTTACCATACCACACCTTAACCTGTCATACCATATAACACAACATCTTACCATCCCATACTGCTTCATGCCACGCCATGCTATGCCATTCCATACAATAGTAAACCAGTACGGGAAATTACATTTAATTCTACTATACACTTAACTGTACCACATTAGGTCAGATCTCATCATGGTACGTCATAATATTGCATTAAATACCATACCATAACACACCGTAGCGTATATAAGCATAGCATGCCATACGACACAATACGTTATTATAATATACCTTACTATACATCATATTATAGCATACCACATATTAGCATAGCATACCATAGCATAGTACAGCATACCTCTCCATTCCTGAATATGCTCTAATATATCACGCCGTGCATAATATACAATATCATACACGACCGAACGACAACATACCATATCATACAGCGCAATACTGCACAACCATACACACCACACCACAGCGTGTGTACAACACCACACCGCACAATATTGCTGTACTATCAAGTGATACTGCACCGTGTTGCACTGTATGACAAAACACTGTGGCCAACTATATTTAACATTACAAACTGAAAGTTGTTGTACAGTGGAAAGACAAGCCTACACCACACCTTATATCAAAATAGCAAGCTCTACACACAAGGTAACTGCTACCTTAAACTGGGCATTGGAGAGCATGCTCTCGTAACGATTGACACTGCACAATAATTCCGCTATTCTGGTCTGTGCATGGCTTTCCTAGACCAAGGTAAAATCCAATAATACGCTATGTACCACCAAACATACCTCGACGACCTCTTTAATGTAAACAAAACACCACACAACAAAAATCACAAACTCAAAATTTCACGTGACCATTTTTTATTTCATTGTTTACCTCAATTTTGTTTCGACTAAGTTCGTTTTCTACTTGTAAGACCTTTTCCTGCAGGATATCTATCTCCTCCTGGGCTGACCTCGTCTGGTTATGAACGAATGGTTTGCAAAGATCCCGAGCAACAGCAGATTAATTATACTCGATAATAACAAAGCTGAACAATCTGATTAATTTAAGATTAAAGTTCCGCAAACAAAATATCTCTAAATAACGTTTCAGTGAGGTGGTTGGTTTGAATCTTGGGGTATCACTGGAAATCCGGAGGTAATCGTCCAGATTGTTGTTGTCTTGTCACCTGGTGACTGACATTTCGACCGCCAAAGACAGTCGACTCACAAGCGGAGCGATTTCAAGCGAAGTGACTACGACGACACTTGTGCAGGGACATAACTGATTTTCGTTCAATTTTCTTGAATATCTACAGTTTGTAAATAAAACTAACTACCCTTGTGATTATAATGTTCTGTTTTACGTTTCGCAATGTTCCGGGTGCTGTGAAGTGACTCCCACCTCATATTAGAACGTTTTCGCTTCCCCCCAAAAAAAACACCGGCCAAAAAGGCGGTGTGAATCACTTCAAAACGCCCATAGTGTCACAAAACACCAAGCAGGGCGTCATAACCACAAAGTAGGCCGCTTTTATTCAGAGTGTTAATAATCAACAACACCAAACGAAAACCGTTTCCGTCCCTGCATAAGTAATGTGGTACTTCACTTGAAATTGAGCTGCTTGAGCTCAATTCTGAAGATGACCGCCGATGAGGAAATCGAAACGACAGACACCAACTTACACAGAATTTTTCGATTCCAAGTCTCTTAGACGAGAGAGAAAAACGATAAACTTCTGCTGCTTTATAACATACATGTATTTGATAAACAATCGTGTAATCTGACTGGCAGAAAACCCTCCTTCCATAACCCTAACGAAATCTGAAAATGTTTACTGGCTTTTAATGAGAAGAGAACATTTTCGACTTGATTTCAGCAATGAACGAAGGTATATATCGATGCTACATGTTGACTAACAAATTTATATGCTGAACTAACTGAATAACAAACTATACTACACACCTTCTCCCTACTCTCTACTAGGATCTTTTCGTAATCTGATACTCTGGCGTTAAACTCGTCTTTCTCGTCGTTGCTACGGTTGATCTGTATTTCACAAAAATTTGAAGTGCTCAGCGTGGAATATTTTAAGCTAGTTTGGAAATTCGAAATGTTAACCAGGGTAAGAACCATCGTTTCCTTCGCATTAAGTTTAGATAACCTAATGTTAATCTGATTTAAGCTAAGCGCCCCATTTCTAATCACATCCGCCCTTCAACGTGTTTTTGCTTTTTGTTTTGTGCAACAAAGCCCACTTTTGGTCAATCTTGTTTTTAGTTAACTTATATAGAACTATGTTACAAAAGCATTTTCCCTTCAGACTACCCCGAGGGTGACTCTAAAATTCAATTTGAACTTTGCACCTGGCAACATGCTTATGACTTTACACTGTAAGTTCTAAGGTAACCTCGCACACTTTATTGAATACGAACGAGTCGGCAAAAAGCTCCTAGGCTTGAATTCTTTCTCAAGGCAGACTTTTAAGTTTAAACAATTCTTACACAGTGGAACCCTGTGATTTAATGCAGCTCATGGTGCAATGAACATATGTGCTTAAGTCCGACAAAACTTGAAGCAAATAGTTGCTAATAAACCAGGTGACACTGAAATTCTAGATATAACAAAATACAGTTTTGATATTGATTTGTTAAATTTACCCCATTATAACAAATAACTTGGTCATTCATGTCCCAGCATTCAAGGAGGTATTACTAGTATCAGCAAAGCCCCAATAAAGGAATATTTTAACGTTTTGCGGGGAAATTTACCTTTCTTCCCATCCCTTGGTAATTTTTTAAAACCGGGTCTTCAGTGCGTCATGCATCCAAAGTTCTCCTTATCCCAGTGAAGTACTTTTCAAGGACTTTTGGCAAGACATTCAAGTACCGTTTAAGGACATTCCCTTTCTAGCAAGCCGTTGAAAAACACAAAATCTCAGTAAGATGCTTTAGCCTCCAGATTTTACTGAAAACTTTTTATTTTTAATTTAAAATTTCTTGAATCGAATTTCAGTGGAATGTTATGGCATCTGCAGCATACAGAACATTCAAGGACTTTCATGATCCAACTACATTTTTACAGCTCTTGAGGATTAGTTTGAAGTTCAAGGATCTCTCAAGGATACTCAAGGGGTTTTCCAAGTCGCGAACTACGTCCATTTTTGGAAACATTACCTTTGAAAAATTTCGTTGATCTTCGGCCTTCAGTCTTTCTTCAAACCCATCTAATTCGACCTAAAATATTTTAGCAAAACACGTGGTTCTACTCACAGGCAATGAATATAGTTAAATGAGCAATACAAGGTAAACGAAATCTAAATAAACCATATTTAAAGGCCAAAAAGGCAAGTACATAAATGGTGGAATGAAGCATTTTTTCTGGAACGTCTATCCATGATTCAACGACGAAGCTCGTCAACTCACGGTTAATCCGACTGAATTTGTACGATAAACAAATGATATAATAAAGCGTAGTACATAACCAACGCCATTTTCGCGCTCGTTGCTTGGCAAAGACAATGCTGCAACGACGTTTCGTAAATACGACACTGGACTTACTTTAAGCTGCTCATTCTCCGATCGAAGGTTATTTATTTCTTGCGTTCGAGTATGTAATTTCGTATTCAGTGCTTCTTTACAGGCCTTAACAGTAAAAAACGGAAAAACATAACAGACAAAATATAAAAAACGAAAACAAACCTGGATACAAAATTTGCGGTCATACTTGGATGGAATGAGATACTTACCTTTGAAGCGTTTTCAGTGTGCTCAATAATCTGCTCCAATTCGTCTACCCGACTGAAAAAAAAATACAAACAAACAGACCAGTCAAGACGTACCATACACTTTATCGTTTTCTTTCGAATAATGGAACTTATAACAATTCCAGATTTGAGTGTCACATTAATAGCAATGATTTTGATGACTCACGCATTCGGGCATCAACGGCAGGCTGGTACCAAGGAGATGAATGACTTGTCAAGGATAAATGATCTCGAACAGGAAATTGTAGCTTACCCTAAACCAAATCCTAACTAATTCTTACCCTAATATTGTGGGCTACATTGGTTATTTATCTCTTATCGGGAGTCACTAGTGAAAAAAAAGGGGGAGAATTGCTCTATCTGAGTCACCAGTAACCTAGTTTAAGATGACTGAAGGGGAACACTCACAGCCCTTAAGCTGGGCCCCAACGTCTGCTGCATAAAATCGACTGGCTTTAACCAGACGGATTTTTTTTTCAGTGGGAAATGTTCAATCAGACATCTTATGCACGAATGGATTAAACGACAAAGTGCGTCACCTACGAAAGAAATTTTATTTTCTTCTAAGGTGACGTACACAGATTTTTCCTACGTGGGTTAATGAGAAGTTGAACACTTTCACAGAAGAATTAATTATCTGTTATTTTCCTCTTGGTAATGCCAGACAATTCCACACGTCAAGGGGAGAGATTCTACCGGGAAATAGTTATAACTATCTCAAGTGTAACTGTCACAATTAACTCTCTTTCAGGGGGATCAATCTTATTATTGTACTCTGTCAAACGCCAGACGGTTTAACACGTCAAGGAGCGACATCCTCCCAGGAAAGGGTTATAGCCTACCTCAATTATTACTCCCCCGGTTTGTTGAAAATTTACTTCATTTGATTTCTCGATCGATTTTTTGCATCACTAATGGTCGTAACTATTATTATTTCAAATTGTCTGAATGTCTATTATGTCTAAAACTATTATTATGTCGTAACTGTTAGATTTCTTTCCCTCGACAGTGTAGGGGAGAAATACACACATATCGATCACGATATCAAATCGGTCGTTTGCTGGCGAAAGTTTGGATTCGGCTGTAAATATTCAGGTAACTTCTCAAAAGAATTCTACCCTACCTTTTGAGCTTGTCGATCCTCGCCTCATGAACACTCCTTTCCTTCTTGTACTTGGTTTGTTTGTCTTTCCAAACGTCTTCTTTTAGTTTCGCTTCTGTCGATTCTTTATCCTAGAAAATTTGAAACAAAAAAATAATAAAAAATAAACCACTTCTACGGTGTTTCCACAGAAGAAAACAAATTTAAAAGAACACAATTAGGAGTGATTGTCTCCCGACGAACTTCCATGTACCAGCAGTTGGACACTCATCACTTCTCCTACGAAAAGGAACGGGCACAACGAATTGCAACGTATGGCTAAGCTTGGTTCAAATGCTACACGTTTCTTAAAGCTGAAGTAGAATCACTAATTATGCACAGTTCACGGAGATCCACGGCCAAGTGGGGCTCGTGAAAACCACGGCGTTTGAGCTGGGCTATTAAACTAGCATGAATTCGTACGCAATCCTCCACGTTATTTTGCAAACGAGCTACCAATAATTGCTGTAAAGTCTTAATCAAATTGTAAGACCTCCAATAAAAAGTTGAACATACTCAAACATAATCAGTCGACGGTATTGCACTGCAGAATTACGTGTCCTATTTGATAATTAAGCATTCCTTACCATTTCCTGCTTTAACCAATCGATTTTCTTTTCGAGGTCCAAAGCACGGTCCTTCTGGATCCTACAGATTTACGTAAACTTTGATACACAATCACAGTGACAGCTTTTGCTACGGCAAAGTACAGCAGATGTGTTCATTACAAATACGCGAAATTTTTCACGAGAACATGATATTGCATCGTTTTGTACTAGCGTGAGATATTTACATCCTTCATGCGAAGGAATGTAAGAACAGGAAGAACCGAAGAGGTTTCTCATCTTGTAGGTTCTGCGAAGTTGAGTAACACTTAAACAAAAATGTGAAACAACACTCTAAATATACTTGTTAAGGAAATAAAAACGTCACGCTAAGCAAACAGTGAGACAAGAGAGACTCGGTCACGAAATGGCTAAGAGAGACTCGGTCACGCTATGGCTAAGAGAGACTCGGTCACGCTATGGTAAATATGTTTGAGAAGCAGTATCAAAAATCAAGAACCGCTAATTATCTTAACCTATTACTGTTTGATAGTGTCTTGAATAGTGTCGTGCATGTGTCAATCTTCATGTTTATAAAGTCAACAGCCAAACGATATTAATTGTTTTACAAATACTTCGACAAGTTACAACAATGGCATAGACTGAATAGAAGATTGCGTAGGCAGTGGTAGGCCACGTGCAAAAAAAAGGATGAAGTTGAGAAACCCTCGTAACTAAAAACAGAAATCCCAGAGATTTCCAGTGAGGGTTCTTAACTTTCTGACGAAGGGCTTTTGCTGGAAACGTTTGGATTTCCAGTCATACGTTTTGTCTTACTTTTACACTTTTAGATCATCAGCGAAAGCCTGATCGCCAAGCAGCTGGAGACTAACAGCAATTTCCGTTTGGTCTTCCGGACAATGACAAAGGACCTCATTAAACACGACAAAGCAAACAGTAAAATCTTTTATTCTCTTAGTCTAGTAACCTCGAGACCGAACAGAAACCATATATGGCAGTTCAAGTTTCTCGTCCATTGCAACAGTGTTCCGTCCACCGATTAAATAAAGGCTCGTTTTTACATTACCGTGAGTAAGCTGATCGAAGTGACAAGCACAGCCTCATCCTCAACGAAATCAATTTAAAACAATTGAAACTGTTATTGTTTAAAAGCATAAAATATAACAAACCCTCATAATTATCAACGGAAAAACAAGATAAGAATTAGTGGATGAAGCCATTCTCTACCGGAAGTTCTTTACATAAAATACTAGTTGATAATAATTACTAGACGTTTTGTTTCATTAACGTACCTCGCAGCCTTTTTCAGAGCATCCTTTTCCCGTTGACTTTTGTCCTAGAACAAGAATCGACTTTTTAATAATTTTGTCCATTAGGTAAAACTGTTTTATTTCTCACTCTGAAAGGACCAACAGTGATAAGTTTATCTGTTCATTTTCCAAACAAACTGGCACGTTTTGTCCCTGGAATGCCACAGCTTATTCGACGACGGTTGACAGTTTTACAAGCGTCAGTTTCACTTTTCTGTCAGGATACTTATGTAAATACGAGACGAATTAATGCAAAGTCAGCAACAAATAGGCCACTTAACGGTGATCGATCAGTCTATTCCTAGGTGTTAGATTCTATTGGTTGTCAAAATGTTCAGCCTTATTACCGATTGGCTCTGAGAGCCATGACGTCGAAACTTACACGTAACCAAAAGCCTGTGAAACAGTTGGCTCGCCCTTGTGGGACTGACGAACTTCAGCTCCGGCTGAAACATCAGATCGGGACCACGAAGAAATTCCTTAAAAGCAATCTTGTGATTAAGTGACAATACATGTTAGTGGTAGTAGATCGTCCATGTTACTATAGTCTTGAGAAAGACTGTTGGTGACTGACGTCTCGACGGCCTCAGCGGCGGTCATCCTCTTTTTGACTCTGAAGATGACCACCGCCGTCGAAACGCCAGTCTTTCTCAAGACTATAGTAACTTTGACGATCTGCTATCACTAACATGTACCGATTCTCCCGGGTTCAAACCATTTACTTTATTAAGTGGCAATAATTTAAGCCAAGGCTGAGTCCGAGAACCGTTACCAAGTGACAGCATTAAGAAATAAAGCAAAAAGGATCCCACGACAAGCAACATTTTGCAAAGTCAAAAAATTTACATAACAAAAAAAGACAAAATTTGCATAACAAAAAATACAAAATTGATCATGGTGATATTTTAACTTTACTTCAAGTTCCTTTACAAACCTAAACCCCAAAATTATAATTATAAGAATCAAGCGAACAACACCAGAACAAGAAAAATCGCTTATTTGGTCGCTCGCATCGCTTGCTCCTAGAGGGACATCTTCGTGTATTCATTCCTTTAGGTCGATCAGTTCTTTCTCATGTTGCTCGCGTTCGGTGCAGACCTAGCTCAAGGTAGTAGCAATCAATGATCCATGCCGAAATCTTAACCGTGTTACAAATATGATGGTCCAGTTTAAAAACTGGCATTTGCGGCGTTAGCGACGAAACGTTAGTTTGATAAATTCTTCTACGTATTCCAAACAAGGTAGTTCTTTTTACACCCAGGCTGCCAATTCAGGCTACAATATAGTTAGAAGTACTTGAAGTACTTCTAACTAGAATGAAGTACTTCTAACTAGAATGAAGTACTTCTAACTAGAATGAAGTACTTCTAACTAGAATGGTTGTTTCGGCAAACAACCATTCTTTTAATCTAAAGATGGAATGCTGCGTAGGCGTGTGGAAATCGAAGTGAAAGAATCAGAAAGGTTTGACTACTGCCGAAATGTGAGAGTAGTTATCTTCTTTTTCTCTCTGACGAAGAGCCTTCGCTCGAAACGTTAGATAACTACTCTCACATTTCGGCAGTACTCAAACCTTTCTGATTATTTCATTCTTTTAATCTATTGTTTATCTTGATACATGCTGCGCGAGCGCTGCGAAATTCTGCTAATTGGTAACTGTTTGTAGTTGCTCGAACAGACAGTAAAGAGTCAACTCTTCGACGGTTAAGGGCAGTCCTGATATACCCGACAAAATTATGATCTTTTCCTAAGTGATCTTCAAGGCTAGATTTCCACTAAGCAAAATTCACCGCACGGAGAAAATTTCCTTTTTGTCTAATCTAACGAGTTCTATTTGAAAGCTCATAAAAAAAGAGATAATTTAGTCGGCGCAGAATGCTGTGTGCGTGTTTGTCACCTAACTGTCCACACAACTGTAGATATTTGTGATGCTTTTAGTGAACTATTTACGTAAAAAGCCATCCTTAATTTCTTCAATTAATAATTATATAAATTGATATCTTCAGTCAGTCATTTATTCATTTATTGAGTTCATTTACTGAGCCATATTCTCGCGAAAAACTTGAAGACTAAAAGCCACGTGATGAGATTCTTCCGAGTGGCACAACGGTAGTGCACGTGTCACCACAGTGACCAGGGTTCACTTACGGCTTCGTGGCGTTGTTTGATTAAAACTACCTTGGTCACAAGTGAGAAGAGTGTTGTCTAGTTTGACTTTACCAGAGCATCACAGGTTTTCTCCGGGTACTCCGGTTTCCTCCTGTAATAACACTGGGGTTGGACATTAGTGGACCTCTAGGGAGCACAGTTTAGGTGGCTGATAGGGTTATCAAGTATAAATAAAGACACTTCTGCGGAAAATTCCACCTGGTGGAAGTCAAGCCAAATAGTAGCTCAGAAAACACGGTTTTGCTTTATGGTGTGTTAGTGTCTTATTAACTCTGTCAGTGCCAATTTTATATCAATTTGAATTTCTGACCTAACAAAGTTTTTATTAGTGGTGTAACCACTTGTAGTTTGTTGAAGATTGCTCATATACCGTCCACATCTCATTGCCTGGTTTACCTATTGCCCAGCTCATCTTTTACAGGCAGAGTGTATAAACCGCAAGGGCTAACTGTTCAAAACCAGGATAACCTATCCACTGCGTAAGTACTAGACAGTAGGTAAATACCCTGAATAATTATCTGGTCCGATATAGCAAGTGAACACCATTATCCAAATCAGCGCCGACGGTCGTTCGAGATAAGACAATAGTTTTTAAAATTGACCATTGTAACATTCATTTAGACTGGAGTGCTAAATTTAGCGATTCGACTACGGACTAACTGCTTCTGTCACGAAGCCTGAACAACCGAAAATGCCTCGCTGAAGTGGTGCGGAAATGTCGTATGGGTAAAGACAAAAAGACGTATGGGTAATTTCTTAGTTAAAGAATCGTCGGTTTACCCGACATTTCCGGTTGTTCAGTGACCCCACTTCAGGTGGTTATCTTATCGTTATATCTACCAACTGAGCTGACGAGTTGTAACATTTGTAAATAGGTCGGACACATTCGTGGTTTTATAAGGTTAGCGAGGTAAGTTTCTGCATGTTTAGTGCCAATTTGAGTCAGATAGTCAACAGTTGTAAAGGCTGTCGACCAATGGGCGTTGTTAACACTTCAGAGTTTGTGAACAGTTGAATACCTGGAGGTTGTAGCTAGAAGTAGCTAAAAGCTTTCTTGGTAAACGTGTCGAACATCTTTGACTCAGGAGTGGTAAGTTCGAAAAATGGTCGTTTTTCGTAGTTCGTGAATTGACCACTATTTGAAAAGTTGGTAAGCGAAGTCATTCCGCCTGGTGGAAGTCAAACCAAATAGTAGCTCAGAAAACACGGTTTTGCTTTATGGTGTGTTAGTGTCTGATTAACTCTGTCAGTGCCAATTTTATACCAATTTGAATTTCTGACCTAATAAAGTTTTTATTAGTGGTGTAACCACTTGTAGTTTGTTGAAGATTGCTCATATACCGTCCACATCTCATTGTCTGGTTTACCTACTGCCCAGCTCATCTTTTACAGGCAGAGTGTATAAACCGCAAGGGCTAACTGTTCAAAACCAGGATAACCTATCCACTGCGTAAGTACTAGACAGTAGGTAAATACCATGAATGATTATCTGGTCCGTTATAGAAAGTGAATAGCATTATCCAAATCAGCGCCGACGGTCGTTCGAGGTAAGACAATAGTTTCTAAAATCGACCATTGTAACATTCATTGAGACTGGAGTGGCAAATTTAGCGACTCGGCTACAGACTAACCGCTTGAGTCACGAAGCCTCGATAAATGGATGTTTGTCCAGTCTTGAACCAGTAGGTTTATTTGATGACGCTACATTTTGAACGTTGCTTCTCTAGCTGTCAAGTGGCGGAAGCAGTTCTGGAAACGCTGTATAATAAGCGTGACATTATTAATTAAGCGTGGCTTATAAGCGTGCCATTATTAATTAAACTGGTTCGAGAATATTATCAAAACTGAACGGTGAACCTAGAAAAAAATTCATTTTCCACAAAGCCTGAATGACAAGATTTGAGCTGCAAACTTCACTACCAATGACTCGACTCGACAATGGTTCAACCTCAAATTTCAATCGATAAATGTCCCAGTCGGAAGTGGAAAGTGTGGCTACGTAGTGTATTTGAGATCTATTGCGCAGATCAGGAAAAACTTTTCGTTACAATTGATGCATGTCTCTAGGATGTTCGTGGTAAACTGAATACTTAAAGAGTCAAACAACTTTAGGAATCCTGCGGATGAGGACATATGTGGCTGAGAAAATTTCGAATTTGAGCCTCTATACCAGGTTTTTGGAGGACGTTTTGAAGAGAGAGCTTTCATCTGGCGGCTTCAAGATGGCGGAACAATTTTTTTGTTATCGGCAAGGTCATAGTTATACAAAACTTTAAATGGTTCTAGATTTTCTAAATTCTGTATGGGTGTAAGGATAGGTACTGATGTAACTTTTCAGGCATAAATGAGGACAGCCGAAAAGGGAATTTCTTTGTTAAAGAATGGTCCGTTTACCCGGTAAATCATCTGGGGACACCGACGAAGGGCCTTCGCTCGAAACGTCGAAGTTTCTTTTCGTATATTTCAGGTAGTTGCTTCACCCAAAGTTATCGCATCTAGATTTACCCCAGGTTCAGAATCCCTGGTTTAATTTCAAACTAAACAAGCTTCAATCTAAATAAAATTTCATAGTTCTCACACAGATCCAAGTGTCTTCAGAGCCTAAGTACTGCACGAATCAGCCCAGTCAAGGCCAGTTAATTAGTTTGTAATAAATCGAAGTCTCGAATGGTGAACTTTAATTTCGTAGTTTCCGAGGTGCACAATTAGTCGTCGTTGTGCAAGAAGCCACAAAAAAGCTCTGAATACCAATTAAAAGCTACACAATATTACTTTGATCGACTTTCGAGTTCTGTAAAGCCCTGGTAGGTTATATTATTTCTCACAAAGAGAAGAACTAGGAAGTACGTCCATGATAACAACGTTATAGCTATTTAGAACTTAGACTGCTGGCAGCCAGAAATTTTGAAAAGAGGAAATTATCCGTGTTTCGAAACTTCGGGCTGCGAGTAGGCTATTGAGAACACAACATGCAGTGAAACTACCACGGTCAGGATTTGACGAACCTGATTGTCCACAGCAGTCACGTGGCACAGTGGTACCTGTGACCCCAGGAAGGGTATCAACGTTTTTTTAAAGTTTGTTTTAAGCTTTCTTACGTAATCTGGTATACATGTGGCCATTATGTCAACAATGTCATCCGCCATTCTTGTCCGGCTGATGAATACCTGCTTGCTTGTGACAAAACGTGTTGAACAGTTTTTTTTCAATATTAAATGGAGAACTAAAGCAGAAAATTCGCATTTTAAATGAAACTTACGTGAATATAAAATTCTTTCATTACAGATTTGAAAGCAGACATGGGACAGTGCAGATCCATAATTCAAGATTTGATTTCCAATGTTTCCACGGCACAAGAACCACGAAGAGAAACCGTAGAGATACGAAATCAAATAGCTCTAAACATTCCTAACTACAACTTGCACTACCAGCCTCAATATGACCGGGGAGAGATACATTGTCAGCAACCATTGCCCACACATAACTGTAATAGTTACGGAGCAATTAGCGAGGGACCTAATCAATGATGTACAGTAGAACCCCTCTAATTCGTGACCCCTTTATTCGCGATAGGGTCTTGGACCTCTTTCTACTCTTTCTTTTGTATCAATTTGCATGTAAATGATCATTATTCGTTGATTTGTTGTAAATAAAGTTCATATTTTGCAAAAAATGAGTTGTTCTTTGAAAAAAATAGTTGGAAACATGTGATCGGTCGGCACTATATTCTGACCATAACATCCAATATGGCGTCGTACACGACGTGAGGTAGGAGGGTTGTGAATTAAAATTCATGTGTGTTTGGCCATTATATGACCATTATATGTCTTGATATGTTGAAATTTGGTTTCCAGACTAATTCGCGACCCGGATAATTCGCGGACCAGGTGCTTGGACCCCGATGTCCGCGAATTAAAGGGATTCTATTGTACTTTTCTATGTGTAAAAGGTAAAAAACTACAAACTTGGTGTACACGATTCTTTTTCTTTCGCTGTTTGTAATGCAGGGCTTATACTTGAGAATAAAGTCTTTTGTAACATCTTTTGGCAGGTTTTGAACATTTTTTTCTTTGGAATTTCTTTTAGAAATGTTTGAATTAGAGTCACCATTTACATATTTATTAATTCTTTTATGTGCTGACTTTACTCTCTATTTACCGCTGCTACCAAGATATTGCAACCAAGAATGAGGCTTCGCTTGCGTACAATTTTCTACACTTAACGCAGTGTCGGCCGGCATCAAAAAAGTAACCTGAGAAAAAGGTCGACGCCTGGCGAGATAATTAATTTAAAATACACAATTTTTCATACAATCCAGTCAAAAGTCAATCGGGAATAAATTTCTTGGCACTGTTGACAGTAAAGTCCCAACAAAAGATATCTCAGACCGCATATTCCTAGCCACTTGAGGTACGAGTTTTGCCTTTTTTAATGTTTTCTTTTCTAGATTGAACTTACCCTCAGTGCTTCCACGAGCCCTCTCATCTGCTCAGCTTCCATTCGTTCTTGTTCAAGTTGCTGATCAGCTGTCTATAAAACGGACAACAAAGTTACTAATGTCTAAAGAACCACTGTTAGTTATCTAGTATATCAATCAATAGAGTTCGGAGTGCATAATTTGGAAACCGCTTTGGTGGTGTTCTTTCTTCCATTGCTTACACTATTGTGAATTACCTTTCTTTCTTCTTCCTCGTGTTTTCTTTCCATCCCCTTTCTTTTCTTTTCTTCCCTTCCTTTCCTTTTCTTTCTATGCGTTTCACTTCCCTTGGTGACTCGAACCGAACCGACCCAACCCATCCCGTCCTATCCCTTTCCTTCCCTTTCCTTTCCATGGCCAGTAATAAAGAACAGTCCTCCAAACATCGTGGGCTCAGAGAAAAACAATTATACGGTAATGAAGTACCTCCGAATGATCGAATCCTATCCTATATCTTAAAAATAAATTCACTGAAGGTATGAAACATTTTTCTGACGCATTCGTTCTGCTACTTTATAGTTTGTTAATGCTACCAGTAATTGGTTAACATTTATTCTAAATGCTCAACGCATTAAAAGAAATACTGTAATGGTTTTCTTTTTAATTAAAAATTCTGATAAAAACCTTCATACTTTTGAAACATCAATACTAAAACGGTCAGCGCATCCTTGTTGAGCTTTAGTTTAAAAATTTAGGACAACAAACGTGCAATAGAGCCGGAACGGTGATGGACTCAAATCTCTTTAAATAAACTTGGTTATCGATATCAATCTTGATGCGACAGATCCCAATGAGAGTAAATTGTCAAAATAGACTAACATGCTTGTAAAATGGTGAAAAAAAGAATCCTTTTCGGGTAATGATGGCCTGTTGTTGAGCTTTAAAATTCAAGCTGTATATGCGATGAGTTGTTTTCAAACGCTGTCAGTGTATGTAACATGACTGCAAATTTTCGTTATCTTCTACATATGATATGCGAAATTTTCGTCCTAACGAGCCCTTTTCATTCCCGTATTGAACTTCGAAATTTGGTAATTAATAGGCATTGAATAGGCTAACTGAGCCGCGATGGTGACCTTCATTTCTGGCAATGCCTTCCTCTCCCCTTCATTTACTGTATTTCTTTGGTTTGGATTCCGCCCTCTTTCTTACAATTTTACAATTTACGTATAAATTGCATTAGTAGAAACGCACTCGAAGTCTAATGCAAGAGAAGAAACCTGATTAGCTATACCGCTTAATGTTTTATAGACGACAACTACTGAGTAAGGACAAGTAGGACCTAGTTTTCCACTCCAAAACAACTCTTAGTCTCTTACACCTGGTTCTTTGGTGATAAATTTGGAAGACTAGCAAACATAAGCTAGTTTTTACTTTGAAAAATTGAATTAGTTTCTCAGTTTCCATGAGATGACAGTTGACTTGGGCTTCGCCAACTTCAACTATAACCTTGCACAAATTGAGGGCAAAAAATCAAATTGTTAAATATCTCCAAATTATAATCAATACCTTAACATGAACGTTGAGACGCTCACATTCCATCTCACGGGATCGAAGTTCCTTTTGTAAATGAGCGCGAGTCACTTCCATCGTCTTTTTGAGTTCTTGGAACGCTACCGCTTGGTTCTAAATAAAATTACATTGATAAATACTATTATAAAAAATGAAAATAACTGAAATTTCCCATAGAGAAAATCACAATAAAAATCAGTTTCTCTGAAAACGTAATAACTGTGAACGAACGAACGAACAAAGAAACGAACTAATGAAAGGACGAAAGTACAAGCGAACAAACTAACGAAAGAACGAACTAACGAAAAAACGAACAAACGAACGAACTAACGAAATAACTAACAAACGAACGAACTAACGAAATAACTAACAAACCAACGAACTAACGAACGAACAAAGAAACGAAAGAACAAACGAACATACAAACGAACTGTCGGGGACTGGGCTATAGAAATAGACACGTCATTAGCGCGTGAAAAAGGGTGTGCTAAACACAGTAGTTTATCTTCTGAAGTGTGTTATCTACATTAGCAATAAAATCTTCAAAATTAGTGACTTGCCCTGAATACATTCTTGGGAGGCGAAGAATTCAGGACAGAACGAACGGACGGACGTACGACCGAACAAATCAACAAACGAACAAACGAGTTCTACTTTCATTACTGACAAGGAGACTTGATCTGCTTGACTAGCAAAACAAAATCCCGAAAATAAAATTAAACAGAGAAAAAAACAAACAAACAAACAAAGAAATAAAAATCCAGACCTTGTCAGCTTCAACTTGAACCAGTAAAGCTTCAACTTCTTTCTCTCGCTCATTCAATTTAGATTTCAGTTTCTAAACAGGTCAATGATGTAAAAACGAATTAGCAATGTTTTTTTTTTTGTTTTTTTGTGTCTTTTTTTGTATAAAAATAAAAAAAAATATTCAAGTCTTAGATTCCTGACCAAGCTAAATCAATTTTGAAAAAAGCCGTCTGGAAGATAATCGAGTCTAGATGGTTTAACAAAAACTGGCACTTTTAATAAACGTTGGGCTGTGTACCATGTTGAATGGTCGTGTTCATACGTCGAGTTGGCCTGCGAGACCAGCAATTTGGCGGTTAAAGTTTACGAGTACATTATTGCAAGGGAAGAACCAGGCGGGAAACTTCAGGTGTAACGGTATGCCCATTTAAAAAAACCGAAATACCGTAAAGCCATCGCAAATATTTAAAACAAATCTCAGCTGCAACCTCTATCTTGTTTCTATGTACTGATTCCTTGTTAAGTTTTTTTCTTTTTTCTAAACATTCACGATATTCATTTCACGTTAATATATAATGTAATCACAGTCACTACCTTATTTTCTGTGTCTGTCTCCGTTAACCGCTGAAGCAATACATCTTGTTGATCTTTAAGTCTTTGCCCATTGCTCTGAAAAAGAAAGAGTGAAAATAAGATCATCAGCAAAAATCAAAAGTTCAACAGCACGGATGACAAGGCTTTAGTTGCCGGCATGTATTAGGATAGCGGTTTATTATCAACCATGTTTCTAGTAAGCTCTCTAGTGTTCCCAGCTCACCGGAAACGTAAATCGCTTCCGTAGCTCCATCTACATGTCGTTACAATGAAAAATATAGCCAACCATGAAACAGACGAACCAAACGCTGTTACCGGGGCGCAAGAATGCACGTTGGTGACTTTTTTCAGAAACATTTTTCGTAGCCAGAAGTCATGATTTGAATCATGTTTCTTAGGCGACGAAACAATGTCACCGCAAAAACGTTCCCATTTGCAAGGCTTTTTAAAGCAGCCTTACTTTTGCCTGAAAGTCCACCGTCGGGAAACAAGACTGATGCTTCAATGCAATATGAGAGCGTTCCTCCAGTTTAAATCCATATAAAAAGTTTCTAAGGCCCAACTACGCCAACAACGAAATTATTCCTTTTGAGTAAATCCAATATACAGAAACTGTGTCGCTGTAAATTGATTTCACCCACTTTCTGGTTAGCCTCGCTCACACAAACGAAATTTTGAGTATAGGCTCACCTCATATCGACTTTGTTCTTTCAGTAATTTCCTTAAAGCCTGGTTCGTTTCTTCAAAGTCAGCCAGCTTTCTCAAGAGGCCTTCCTTCTGTCGCATCAAGCCCACAACATCTCCAGACGACATACGCTTATCCTAATATTAAAGATGAAAATACAGTTGAGACCATGCTAGTATAATACGGAATGAACTTTATCATCTCATATTCCTTAATAGTTCAACGAGATTAAAAAAGGGAACTCACTTGTGCAATATACATTATAAAGGATTTTGTGAAAGGAAGCTCGCCCTAAATTCTCTGCTACAATTAATCCAAATGCAAGAATTCCCAGGATTCCGCCCGCACAAAATTAATAGAAAATAAAGTTACATACTTCTTTTAGTTTATTGACAGTATCTTTAAGTTCCAAAACCAGACGACTGGTTGATTTCGCATCCATCTCGGCCTCAATCAATTTCTTCATCAAAGTATCACGTTCAATCGCTACGATCTCGACCTCGGTTCTGCCATAACGTCAATCAATCAATCAATCAATCAATCAATCAATCAACCTTTATTTCAACACGGTAAAATCTTCACAAAAGATACATTATACATAAATACACTACCATATTACTGTACTATGTTATTGTACTATACTACATCATGGAGTTAATAATATATAAGCAATACCACGAAGTTAAAAATATCGATTTACAATATTGCTGTGTGAGAGTCCCATTAACTATTGTTGTGTCGATCAATTGCCTTTTTGATCTGCCCAAGTGAATGTATAGTACGCAAGTTGTGGGGCAAGTTATTCCATAAAAAAGCCCACTATAACTGAAGCCACGTTTTAAATAGTTTGTACATGGCTTGAGCAGATTCAATTTATTTTCTGCATTTCTCATGTTGTAATTCGTACTGCGGAAGGTAAATAAATTTTGTAAGTACGATGGGGCAAGTCCTTTAATCGTCTTAAACATTAAAGCCACCTTAAACTTCTTCCGAATTCGGAGGAAGTGTAAAGAACTAACCCCACGCTGGATTTCTAATAACTAGCTACCTACACTGTATGACTAAACTGTCATCGCTGTGGAGAGCAAACCATTACAGAAACCATATTCACTACCTCGATTTGTTAGCATCATCTCTCATTAGTTCCAGAGAGCTTTTCAGTTCCTCGTTGACGCTTAACGTATTTCTTAATTCTTCACGGTAATCCTGTAAAAATCACATATATACAATCAGTAAACCGCTTGGTTTAAACTGGTTTCAAAGTTTGGTTTTCACCAGCGACATAAACATAAGCTCAGTCACATACACGAGGTTAAATTAGTAAGAGTTAAAGCCCGAGAACGGAGGCTTTACGCCAGATACATCCCGAGGGCGTAGCCCGAGGGCTGTATCAGGCGTAAAGCCGACGTTTGAGGGCTTTAACTAACTTATTTCATGATAAGATGCATTTTCTAACAAAAGGATTTCATTTGGGAAAACGTGTTTTTGACATGTGAAGGTATAAACATTGGACTGAAATAAAATGGTTGATTGGCATTTAACAAAAGGTTAATGTATTTGCTAAAAGAATTTTACAAGTAGTGATTTTTAATATCAATGCAGTTTTATACTGGAGGGCGTCTTACAAATGATCAGAGTTGTTTGCATTTGGTCGAGTCGCAAGTAAGGAGGCTATGAATTAAGTTTATCTCGTCATGTTTTCGGACCAAAATATTCGCTCTGAATTTCATGGAAATGAAAAAAACTTTTTGCTGATATTGGAAACGACAAATCAATTAAAGAAGGGAAAAGATGACAATTTGTCAATAAATAATTTCAAAGATGAGAGAAACATTTCATTTGTGACGGACGAAGAGCTGGAGAAATGGAAGCCGTTGAGGATTACTGCAAATACTAAGATCATGTCTGCTTGAGGACTTCGTTATTAGGTTGAATTGGCAGGCGTATGTGAAATCTAAATCCGTTAAAGAATAGTTTACCGATCGATATGGGAAGAAGCGCTTTCAGTGAGATTAAGAAATCTTATCAAACCTATAATAATAAGAGGAAATTTCCGTTGTTTTTGAGAAGCGTACATTTTTCGTTTCGAAGGATTTTCACGTATTTTCAGGAGGAAAATGTCGAAGTTGTTAGAGTTGGTGCACGTAACGTTAAAATCTTAAATTGTGTGCAGAGGAATTATACATTTAGTCAAAGTGAGTTTAATAAATTAAATAAGGTTTCGAATTATAAATTCAAGGGATGTATATGATTTCCTACGGATGTATACATATACATCCCTGGGAAGCTCAGCATACATCCCTTGAATTTATAATACAACATTATACTTAAATCATCAGCCCCACTGTTTCCTGCTGAATATCAAATTCCCTCCCCGGGCTATGAGTCACTCGATTGTTTAACGAGTATGTAAGCTAAATAAAGGATCATGAATAACAAAGAAAATGCCGTCAATCATGAAATAACACAAAATAAGCCCTTTGTGTATACTTCCAAAGGGGAGTACTAAGAGTTCATGACTATGAGGAGCTAATCCCTCAAGCATACATCGTTGTGCGCATACTTCGTGTACGCCAGAAATAAAAACCAGGCTCATATAACGCAATTTCCAAACGATTTTTATAATCATAACACGTAACCTATATTAGAAGCACGTTGACCAGAAAGATAAACGACAAACAAATTGACACAATATTTGACGTTCACCCTCAATCACATGAAATTAGGTCGGTAATAAGTGAGTTTATTATATGGCTGAGCACGCGATCCGGTCTGTACGCAAAATGACGCGCGATGATTGGCTGCCTAGCCACGCAATACGTTTTTCGTACAGGCCAGCTAGTTTTGGTGGGAAGATTTCAGAGTGAATTTGAAGACAAACAAACCATATTCAGGTACGCCTCACTAAAGATTTACAATAACAAACTTCCAAAAAAGTTCTTAAATCTTCTCAACAATAATTTCAAGCAGAAATTAGATGAACTAATACAAAAAAGCACGAAGCAACTAAACTTAAGCCGCTCACTCACGAACTAAAAAGTTCGTTGAAAGCGAGGAAGGAAGGGACCAGAAGCCATATAATAAATTTCTTATTAACCTCGTTTGTTCGGTCTGTACAGGAAAAAATTTGCCCTCGGTCTGTACGAAAACCTCGGGCAAATACTTTCCCGTACAGACCTCACACTCAGTGAATAAGTAATCAGTAAATTTTCAAGTGTCATTATTCTGTATTTTAAGACCTAACCGGGACCAGCTGGGAAAAATGCAACTCTTAGGTATCCGGCTGGGGGGATCAGACCCGCAACCCTGCAAACCTAGTGAAGGAATACAGGACAGGCAGATCGACTGTAGAACAATAAGTGGACGAATTAAAGAAAAAACAGAGAGTACGATGTCGGTGTCATTGAAAGCTTTATCATTATTTACCATAATTTCCTCCTCTTGTTCTTCGATAAGTCTTTTACTTGCGTTCAATTGTTCATCCTTTTTCTCCGAAATACGTCTTGTCCCCTGCATACTAACCTAGACACCAAAGTCAAACGTATGTATATGAATGGTAACCTAAGGGAGCATTGACATATTATGTAACCACTTTTTCACTCATTTTTCACCCATCCCCTCCCCCTTGTAATCATGCGTAATCATTCATGGCCAACCCCTATGTGAACGCTCCCTAAAGTAATCTCTCGCACGTTGTCATTAAGGGAGTGAAGGGGAGTGTGACAATGTTTCCAATCGGCCCTAGTATTATTCTCTTACTTTTCGCCGTTTATACTTCCACGTTATACTTTCGCGTTCCTGATTGCACGGAACATACTTTCCACAGTACTTTGCTGTTGAAGGTCATTGATTCAGTATGGATGAAATAATTGTGATACGTGCAACTAGAATGCCCTTCAAGAGTTGAAGTCATGATACGAGCTATAAATTCTCCGTTCGATGTTTACATACCTCGTTTCTTAATGTTCCTATTTCACTCATTAAGTTTCCAATTGTCTTCTCATACATTTTCATCTTTTCCCTTGAGCCTTCCTCCTGAAATGTCAATATCAACGACATTATCATCAGCAGCTGGCATTAAGAAATTGTTCTTGAAACTGAATTTCCAAAACTCCAGCGTTTCCCAATACCCATGCTCCCCATAGGCAGAAATCCACTGCTTTTAGCGTTTCACAGTCCATGGTGGCCTTTTGAGTTACAAAAATTTCACATTACATTTCACATATGAAAATAGTATTTCATGTGTGAAAATATTACGAAATGCAAAACGGAAATTTCATACAATGCATGTGAAATTAACTTTCATTAGTGAATCTATCATTTCATCTATGAAATACATGTTTTTCATACTAACATTACACATGTGAAATTTTGAACATTGTCATTTCAAACGTGACATAGATCTTTTTATAATGTGAAAACGTTTGATTTTCATATGTGAAACGAAAATTTCATACGTGAAAACGTTCCAATTTCATATTTTTCACATGTGAAATGACGTGTTAAGTTTTCGTATGGGGATCGAAGACCTGAGAATTCTCCCCTCAATGAGCAAAATTGCTCATTTACATACTACACTGGGACTCTTTCGACTGCATTCGCACTTTCAGACGCGAATGCTTTGCGCATAACTTGTCAAACAAGCTTTACGCTCGGTTAAGCGTGAGCGTTCTGACTAAAACTGTCAAACTGGAACTCAGATGATTAGCAATTCCAATGATTATTTAAAGGAAGACCGCGCCCACCCTTAGCAGGGTGACTGGATTATTTCTGTATACTTAATCTTCTGACACTCTTTTTTTCATTCTAGAATCTGGTATCATTAATTTCTGTTAATAAATATACCTCCGATGTATCCAAGTCTCCCATTCGCAGAGAAGTTTTTAAACGCCCGGCTTTCCCGCGGTTAACTTCCAATCTGTGCGTACCTCCCTTTGAGAAAGGCAAAGAGATAAAACTTCTCAATGACCTAATGAAAAACCGTAACCCAAAGTTCAGTAAAAATTTGTGATTTCTCCAATTTTTCGTGACCTCTAAAAGTTTAAGGGCACTGGTGCCACCTTTTCCATTTTCATTAACTAAAAAAAAATTTCATGAGTTTGTTGTTGATATGGTTCATTCGGTTTGCATAGTTAACCAATGGGTCTTGTCTGCCTCAGAACTGTTGAATAAGCAGAACAGTCTACTTTAATGAATAGGAAATGGAGAAGTTAGGTTAATTGATGGAAGGAAAGCAGGAAGGAAAGAAGTAAAGAAGGAAAAAAAAAGAAAGAAGGAAAGAAGAAAAAAATGAAGGAAGAAGAAGGAAGAAAGGAAAGAAGGAAGGAAGGAAGGAAGAAAGGAAGGATTAACAGATGGATAGATGGATGAGAGAGAGTAAGGATGCTTGCAAGGAGGGAATTAAACAAAGGAAAAAGAAAAGATGGATAGAAATATTAAAACAGACAGAAAGGTTAAGACATAGCAATTTTTGTGACTACCATTGCAAAATCATCACTTTCATATTGCACGACAACTAATAATCCAACTTAGATTTGTCAATTAAAACTAATTCTCCAACATATAATGTAATAGTTGTACCTCCCAAACAATGTTCTTCCTGGCAGTTGATGTTCGGATTGGTGGTGGAATAAAATGTGGTGAACGTCTGACTTTGGAACTGGAACTCTTCTAAGAATGAAGTTCACAAGATAAATTTTAGGTTTTAGACAAGAAACTACTTGTATTAAAACTACAACAATCAACAATTATTTCACAAAGGTGAAGTGAACATTGTTGAATAATATTTAGTGAGGTAACATTTACAAAGGTAACCACCATCTTGCTTCTGAACCTTCACTGTTACATTCACCTGTTGGTGAATATCAAGATTTATGAAGTAATTTTCAGGTGAATCACCATGCGAGATTTTCAATAATCATCTGGGTAATTATACTAATATGAATAAATGGTTATTGCACCTCAAATTAACTTGTAAACTACATATACAGGCCTCTCACGTTCGAAATTTGGCGCGCGCGGTCTATCGCGCGGGCAGATTACGTTGCGTGCGCGATTAAATAACAAATTAGGGGGGAGTTGTCAAAAAATAGAAAATTTTTCAATTTTCTTGTAATTACATCAGTTTAATTCCGATATGAATACAATGTCATATCAATGTTTTTTATAACAAAAGAAGGAACAGAAACATTGAAATATTACTTCAGCACGAGTCGCTTTCGAATTCCTTTTGGAAAAGTTCAAATTCACTGTCCTCACAACTGCTTTCGTCTTGGTCAAGTGTTGCGTGGACCTCGTCAACAACGTTAACGGTATTTCTCACTGACGTAATTTGATTTGGTTGAGAGATCTTTTTCCGTCTGTTTGATGTCACACATTTCAACAGCACGCTCTATTATAGCCTCTTTCTCTTCTCTGTTCCAAAGCGGGTTGTTTCCGTCGACGATAAGACTTTCATTCAAAGCGTTGTGGGCCATTGACAAGTGCCTGTCCAAGAGGATGCTCGTGACGGTACTGAACGTTCTCTCTACTTGAGAGTTTGAGCCAGATGGACGGGAGCGTTTTGAAAATAAAACAGTTTGACAGGCGAGCTGAAATTAACATTCGCGCGCGTAACATTAGCGGGGCGCGTGCCTGCGCGCGCGCGCGCGATCGCGCGCGTCCCATTGAGAGGCCTGCATATAATGCAAATTATATAGAACATACAACAAACTCTAATTCTTATAATATTTTAAATTACGAGTCTTACATGTGTAGACTTGGCTGCAGCATCAGCTAGCCTTTTATGGCTTTGTCTTAATCGTTCCTGTAGGATGATATAAAATAAAATACACCACAATAATTATCATATCGAGTCTCAAGATACTGTACACCACAAAACAACCTGACAGTATATAATAAATAACTAAAGATGATGCAGTCAAGATTAACTCTTTTATTAAAGTGCCAACTGGCAACTAACTAAAAAGTGAAACTTTGATAGGTAAGACCTATGCTACCTAACTGTAATAAATGCTATTAATTTTTTTCTTTCCTGTAATGTTTATTATAAAATAACAGGCATGCTACCCACACTCTGATTGGATGGGCCTCATTTTCTCGCAGAGTACAGAGACGAGGATGACACCATGAAAACTTGACAACGTCTCATGTTTTCACTAGGCTAGGCATTTTTCTAGTTGAAATGATGTCATTCACATTTCTATCAAAGCACGGAGACTTTCAAGCAATTTTCTCTGTTTATGAGAGTGGGAGTCATGTTCATGAGAGAAAGCCATGAGAGTGGTAAGGAAAAACAACATTCTTGGCTTTTTAATGAATTCCTACCACAAATGTATTAAAAAGTTCTCACTATTGATATCAGTACCAATTATTTTAACTATTAATTTAACCATTTAATGATGGTTAACCCATTATAACCCAAGCCCAAAATGTGATGAGTGGTCCCCTCCCCAAGAGCAAAATGGCCTTAGCAAGCACTAATACAGTAACTGTACATCATGAGTTATGTGTACTGGTACTTAAATTTTATGCTCTGCAGTCATAGCCATAACCACTCATTGTAGCAACCTGTGGGTGTTTCTAGCTAAAGCTACTATAGTAGCCTATTGGTTATAAAAGATTAAGATAAAAGCTGCCTAATACTTTGCTATAATAATCTTATAGCACTGCACAAAATAGCAGAGAGAGATACGGGAGCAATGAGGTTAAAACCTTCTTAAATTAAACTTGTCTCTTCCTCAGGCAGTTCTATAGAACTTGATTTTGGGCAATATCAGATGGTTTTGTTGAAATGAGGTGATATCTTGGTAGGAAAGCATTAAATATTACATGTTGTACCTCAACAGCAGTAGGAACTCCTCTGTCTTTCTTCTTTTTCTTCTTTACATGTAAGTGAACTGGAGTATTATTTTCCACATGTACATGAAGTGGTGAATTGCTTCTTCCATTCTCCGCCTTCATATCCATACATGACTAACTACACACCACAATTAGAACACCTTAAGAGGCTTTTTTTGTAAATTTCCTACCAACACAAAAGCATTAAACAAAATGGTATTCAGAATTACGATAAAAATAAATGACATTTTAACAAGGTCAGACATGTTAGATGTTGTTATTTATGGTACAAATTGCATCTGTAACACAAAACACAATTTGTGACTAATGTGAACAAAAAAAGCTTCAGTTAGAGGTTTTCAGCTTAAAGAAACCACAGCATTTCACCTGTCAAGATGCATTTGTTCTAACAATACATATTAATCTGCAATATCCTTCTGGAATTCATGCTTGCAGTTTATTTGACCTTTCTTGAATGGACTATAGAAGTAGATTGGTTTTAAATTCCACCGTAACGATTTGATGTCAGATTGATGTTCAAAGGTAAAACCTAAATGAAAACTCTGGCAGAAGCTCGCAAATAGGATTTCACAAAAATCATCCCATAAAGTCCTTTCTCGTGCCTCAATAAACATTCCATTTTCTGGCAAACCTTCCTGTAAATGGCATGTATTTACATAACCAACAGCAGCAAATAGTTCGTTAACTTATACTATCAACAATTTTCAAATTAATAACTGCCATTTGATAACTTTTAAAACCACGTAATGCCATGATATCATTGTAAGAAAATGCATCAAAAT
Organism: Heliopora coerulea; assembly: GCA_030142905.1. Classification (NCBI taxonomy): domain Eukaryota; kingdom Metazoa; phylum Cnidaria; class Anthozoa; order Scleralcyonacea; family Helioporidae; genus Heliopora; species Heliopora coerulea. The sequence continues at coordinate 47,092 of JASJOG010000131.1, forward strand.
GGAAAGTCAGCCAACTTGGAAATTTTTGTGTACAGTACCCACGGACCATGACGAATTTGGTTGTAATGTTTTGGAACAAAGTCATTATCATTTGACAGAACACTTCCTATGCTGACAATTTTTCCCAAAAGGAATTACTTGCAAAATTGGGACAAGTGCCTCTTAAAAGCGTTTCCGGACAATATACGTCTTCTACAAAATATTCTGATAAATTTGTGGGTGGCGAAAGCGAGCATAATTTGACAACGAATTCCAGCAAACATTTACTATTCAAATGCCAATTATTAAAAGTCATATGCCCTGCCGCCACTAAAATGCGGTGAGTAGAGCTAAGGACAGCTTTCAAAGACGATGCAGGTCTGGTATGAGGAAAAAAAAAACACCTGACTGTACCTGTTGTCTATGAATCCTTCGCCATTTTATCAGTAAAAGGACATGTTGCTCAAATCCAATTGACCAAACAATAACTTCTCGAACTCAACAAAGACAACAGTTTTCCAAAAAAGGGACAAACTATAGACTCCAGACGACACCCAATGGGGTTTCTGGCTCAAAGAATAGCCTTTCCTTTGCGGATTATACTTGAAACTCAAATTATATTTCCATTTTCGAAATATGCAGCTATGCACCGTTGAAATTTCGTGCCGACGCCTAACTCCGCGCTCTGATTGGTCAACTTTAAAACTAGTTTTCAGACTTCCAAAAACTCGGCACAAAAACTAATATGCATAATTATGCAGATGGTGAAATAATTAAAGTGACAACTCATAATTTTGTTAGTGTAAACATGGCGAACCTCACTATGGCTGACGTATCCGACTCGATGAAGAAGTTCGCAAATATGTCCCTCACTGCTTTTTCGAGAGCCAAACAGGTCGGTAAAATAGGTAGTAAGAATTGTAAAGCATGTAGAAATGTGTGGAAGAAATAATTCTCACTTAATTTTTGTTTTTTTTTCTTCGCCCATCACGTGTAGCTGACGGAAGAGAAGCTAAACAGAGCGGAGAAAACTGAGCTGGACGCCCACTTCGAGAATCTGGTCCAAAGAGCAGACAAAACAAAACGATGGACTGAGAGAATTTCCGCCAGAACTGGGACACTGATTCAGCCAAATCCGAGTGAGTTTAGTTTATTCCCAACTCTACAGGCGTCTTTGTATCGAGTAACTAGTTTATTTACTGAATGCTGTAATTATCCGGTCAAAGTCGAAACGAATTTCCTTAAGCAAATCATCATTTCATCCGCAAATTCTGGCCTTTGAGCAAAAGGGTTTTGTATGACTTCCCAAGACTTGTCTTTTCATTATTTGTTTTGTTAGTACATTAATAATGTGTTGACCCGTTTAACTTACGCTACTTAATGACTACATTGATGCGGGTGGGGTGATCAACAAGAATATCTTCACCCAGCCTTTCAAAAAGGACGTAAAGGCACAGCTATACATGTGATTTTTTGTTTACACAGGTGATGCAACTTTCTGAAAATGTGTCACTGCCTGAGCATGATTGTGGCTAATATTTAATGCCACAAATTTTGGTGACAAGTTTTTGCTTGGTCAATCATGTGACATATGGGAAGACTTTGGAAGGTCAGCAACAAAAAACCCTTAAGTACTCACAGACACTTCTTATTGGCCAAAGATTAAAAAGTTGCATCACCTATGCTGTAGAAAAGTTGCAAGGTGGTTCACCTAGTGATAATGGTTGACTTTAATCTCCAAACATTCAGCTGGTTGAATTCCTTGCAACTTTTTAGATGCTTCTTTGAGCTGTATCACTTTTGCACTCAAAATATTGAATGTCAAGTTTGTTGATTTGATGTTGATGCATAGGCAGAAACTCACATCTTATGACTTAGGTGAAGTCATTGAGGTATGACAACCTGTCACCTCTTCACTTTTGTCTTTACTCCAGACTCCCTCTCACATGCCTGTCATGTTAACATCACCTTTGTAATACAATACAAATATATCATTCATGTAACATAACATTTCATTCTCTGATGATCTTGCACATTGCAATGAAACATTAGATTCAGTAAAACATCACTATGCCTATATTTTGTGTATTTTGCTGGGCTATTTTATTCTTACTTTGCCTAAGATTTCCACCTGGTTCGTCAATTTTATGACTGCTTGATTGTCCTTTTAAATGCAGGAGCTCTCCCCCTCATGAGTACAGGTGACATCATCTTGTGTTAGTCAGAGTAAAACAATAGAAGTCTTATCATGCCGTGAAAAAGTACTGTAATAGTTAAAGAAGCATTTAAACATTTTAATGAATCAGATCACTCACGACTGATGATAATGGTGGGGTGAAATGTCAAATTGCTGGGTCCTCAATAGTAATATTTTAAGTTTTCATTGACATATTTCAAGCCAGACTAGCATTGTCAATGTTGTATATTCAACCTGACTGTTTTTGGAATGATGTTGACTACTTTTGATGACTACAGCAATATAGGTATAGTATTTATAATGTAACAGATTTCTGCATTAAACTTGGGTATGTCTTTGAAAATAGACCTTCTGAATATTGTCATATGAATCTCAAACTGACCACATATTGTAGTATTTCCTATACAAGACTATCAAAGTTTCCAACAAGCAATGTTTGACTGGGCCTAACATACTGTGTATAATGATGTTCAATTGTACCTGTATATGTAACCAATTTTAATTAAAGTAGGAACTGCTATGCCTTCTTCTTGTCAAAATTCTTTGAATCTTGTCTGTTTCGTTTGTGAAATAGATGCCCGTCTTGAAGATTTCATGTATCAGAGGTTTGATGGAAAGAAGAAAGAGAGACAAACAAATTATGAACTGCTTGGCCAATGCATGTTTGATGCTGGAAGTGACTTAGGACCTGGAACTGCATATGGTAAAGCAAAGCTAGCATTACTGAATCTTTTCTTCTTGGGTGGTCAGCCTTTTATAATAAAGTATTTGTATCTTTATGACAATTTTCAGTGACTTGACTCCTGTTGAATTGACATTTTTTTTATTCATATATTTTCAATGTTTCCAACTGCCTACTTGTTGTCCCCCAGAAAAATTATTAACTGGGCCAATGTGCTGAATGGAGTGGTTGAGAAAACAAGCCTTAATCACTGAAATCTTGCACAGATAATAGTTTCATTAAATGTTTAAAGTGAGTTGCAGGTATTTGGAGTTTTTTTGCCCAGAAGTAGCTTGACAGTTCTTCACATAAAATGGAATCTCTGATGTCTTTTCCAGGTGGTTCGCTGGTTGAATGTGGAAAATCGTTACGAAAGATTGGACAAGCTGAGAGAGCTCTCATTGAAAAAACTGTTTCACGGTTCACAAATCCTCTGGAAAGTTTTCTGGAAACTGATATAAAAACAATTATGGTAGGCTTCTTAAAAGCTATCATTTTTGAATTGTAATGTAGAACTATTTACAAAATCACTGGCTGGTCTGTATCAGGACATACAGACACTTAATAGGCAGAGCCCAGTGTGTAGATGTCCATATACAGGATGGACATGTATTTTGTTAATTACTACTGAAATGTATGCTAAGTCATCTTTGGAAGACAGAAAAAGTACAAATAAATTATTTTGCAAGAAAACTCTGTGCATATTTTGGGTATCAGTAATTGTAATTATGATATTGAACTGATTGATAAAACACTGGTATGTACAAATTTGATAAAGAACTGATATTTTATTAATCAGTTCTGTATCATTTTTACTAATGCCCTTTCAAATTTAAGTTCTTTTGAATGTTGCTCGTGAACTGTCTTTGAGCTTTAGAACCCCAAGAACAGCATATTTTTTTTTTTTCGGTTTATCTGTATTTCAGTTTTGGTCACTCTGTTACCTTCTACTGATAATTATAATTAGTATCATGGCAAGCAAGCCTAAAGCTGAAAGTACAGTAATTGGATGTTTTTGTTTGTAGAAAGAGAAAAGAGTTCTATTGGCCAAGAGACTGGACTTGGATGCCTGTAAGACCAAAGTTAAGAAAGCAGAAAACCAGCCACCTGAAAAAGTTCAACAGGTACAACAACATCACTTTTAAGGAGGAAAGCTTGATGTTTTGCTTAGAAAGAAGGAACTTTAAAAAACATTTTACATCTGAGCACACAAAAGGGAATCATAATTGGAGCAGATTGGTACAAAATTTTCTAGAGGTCTTCGGCACAAAGTAGGCAAAAGTGATGTAATATGCAGAGTTATGGCATGTGGTGGCTTGGCGTTTGTTCATCACAAGTGTTTGTACTTCTCAAATTACAAACTTAGAAAAGTTTTCTTAGCCCTGAACAGGAATCAAAGCCCTAACCTAACCATGCTCCCACTGTTGAACGACAGGGACTAAGATGGTTAAGCAAAGGTTAGTTATGGCACTGCTTTGTAGTTGTCAGACAAGTCAAATATTCATTTTCAGGCGAATGTTACATGAATGGTCCACGTGGAGAGCTATTCAAGAAAAATTATTCCTGAGCCCCAGATGGGGATTGAACCCACAACCTTATGATGACCGGTGAGACGCTCTAACAATTGAGCAAGCAAGACTCAGGTGATGAATTCAGGTGCAAGTCTGACATATGTTTTGCCTATGCCCAAATATTCATTATAGTTAACTCGGCTTTACAGTAGGGCATGGCATGTATAGCTCGCTGTAGCACCGTGGTCGGAGTCTCCAGTGGTAATCAAATAGTTATGGATGCGATCCCCTTCTGGGACTCGCTTGGGAAACATGTGCAACTGTGATTCACCAACAGGAAGCTAGCACACGCCATACATCTGTGCATTACAGTTAACTCTAGCGAATATTTGACATGTCGAAAGCCACAGGCCGAAAATATTGATATACAGTCAACCTTCACTCCACCAATTGGATCCGAAAGTTTCAATGATTAGGGCGTCTCGCCGGCGATGAGGAGGTTACTGGTTTGATTTCTGCTGTGAACCCCCAAGACTTCACCACGTTTAGATTGGGAAGCATCCGCTCTTGTTCGATGTAAAGTAATGTCATCAGAATCACTGGAGAGGTTAAATCGTTGACTTCGTCAGTAAGTTGGCACGTCGGAGGTTTAGTCTAACAGCCGTTGACCTGGCCTAACCGACGCGTATCTCTGTACGGCACTTACGGTTTTACGTTTTCACACTGATACATTTTCCTTTTTATACAATCTTGCGATACAGGTTGAAGCAGATTTACGAGTTGCTCAAGCCGAGTTTGATAGACAATATGAGGTGACCAAGTTACTTTTGGATGGCGTCACTACGGCACAGGTATCGTATTGAGTGTCACCACTGTTGATTAATGGTCTGAGTTTAGAACAAAAATTATCCCACATGTTACTATTGTTTTCCCATACATACATAGAGAAATTTAGTCCCTTAATTTCCTCAAAAGGAGAATTTGCAGTTTTCTCATACAAGACCTTGCATCAGTATGCTCCAGAGTATTACTCATTATTGACAGCTTATTCTACATTGGGCCTACGTATGCGTCAAATTCTCTATCAATACTGGGACATAGAGTTCATTGAATCCACCTTTTCATGATCCTGTGTATCTATAAGTGGGCACTGAGTTAATTTGCTCCCAGAAAAGAATTGTCGTCGATTTTGTCGAGAAGGCTCCCAAAGAAAGCGTTATTTTGTATGCAGTTTCAATCGCATTTTAATAACACTAACCAGTATAGCGCGTTTTCCCACCATTTCTTTGCAATGGGCACTAAAAAAGTCATTCTTGGCGGAGCAAGATTGAGGCTTGTCTGAGATCACATCATGAATAAGACTCGTGGCGTTTTTTATGGTGAACAGTGACGGGAACCCAGTACCTTTGGCGAAGCTGATCTTCGCTATCCCTGGCAAATATCTTTACGTACATTTTGAGAAACCTGTGTACGGACTTCAAGTTTTTCTGTCCCTTCTGTACAGAACAGCCATTTGATAGCTCTACAAAGTTTTGTGGAGGCGCAAGCTCAGTACTTTGACCAATGTCACAAAATCATGCTTGATCTGCAAAGACACATCCAAAGGTAGGAAATAAGATGACATTCGTGTGTTAAAATTTAAACAGGTGATCTATCAGTGGGGTTGAGGAGGAAGGCATATGGTTGGGTCGGTCGGCTAGTTTGTCGATTTAGTAGCTATAAAGTAGTTAATAGTTAGTTTAGTTTGTTGGTTCAGTAGTTGGCTTGTGTGTTGGTTGGTCGGTTGGTTGGTCGATTGGTTGGTTGGTTTGTTAGTTGGTTGCTTGTTCGGTTGGTCGGTCGGTCGGTTAGTTGGTCGGTTGCTTGCTTGCTTGCTAGATTGATAGATTGGTTGTTGCTTGATTGTCTGGTGGGGAGTGATAGTTATTTTGTAGGTGAGAAAATATCTGGCCGAATGACAGACCTGTTGATCAAATGGACCGATACTCGGCCAGTCAATGAGTTGATATGTTTTGCTCGCTCGTTCCTTTATTTTACCCGGATCGTCCGGTTGGTTCCGTTCATTCCGTACATGCATCAGTCCTAGCATCCTATACAAGAATATTGTTTCACATTCTGTGACAAATTTGTGAAAGGACATCTTTGTATTTCTAGTGGTAGTGGTGCCTCTGGCCATGGGGCTCCTTTTTCGTCCATCAGTAAACCGCCTCCTTACAATATAGCAAAACCTTCTGTAAACGTGGACATCAATACTGTTTCGCGACCTGCCGTTACCCAGAAAGCTAAAGTACTCTATGATTACGATGCTACCGAGGATGATGAATTGTCCTTGTTGGCAGACGAGGTTAGTTCTTTTCTCCCTCTTTTCTGTTCTTCTCCAATTCCTTTCTTTCCTGCCCTCCATCTCCTCCTCTTTCTTTTTCTTTTTTTCTTACTTCTACTCTCACTTCTCTTTTTCATTTTCCTCTACGAACTCCGTGTGCTTCTCCTTTTCTTTTTCCTACTCTCCCCCTTTTTGTCTTGCTTTATTTTTTTTCATCTCTTCTCTCCTCCTTTCCCTTCTCGTTTTCCTTTTTGTTTTCCATTTTATTTTTCACCTCCAATTTCTTCTTCTTCCCTCTTCCTCCTTCACTTCTTTACTCTTTTTTAATATTGTCATTATTATATCACCATTGTTACCATCCTCGTTATTATCATTACCATCATCATTACCATCACCATCACGACCGTCATCATCATCGTCGTTACCATCATCATGATTACCATCATCATCACCACCATCATTATCGTCATCATTACCATCATCATCATCACTACCACCACAATCATCATCATCATCATCACCATCATCATCATCACCATCATCATCACCATCATCATCACTATCATCATCACCATCATCATCACTATCATCATCACCACCACCACCACCATCATCACCACCACCATCATCATCACCACCACTACCATCATCATCACCACCACCATCACCACCACCATCATCACCACCACCACCATCATCACCACCACCACCATCATCATCACCACCATCATCACCATCACCACCACCATCATCACCACCACCATCATCACCACCACCATCATCACCACCACCACCACCATCATCACCACCACCACCACCATCATCACCACCACCACCACCATCATCACCACCATCATCACCACCATCATCACCACCACCACCATCATCACCACCACCACCATCATCATCACCACCACCATCATCATCACATCATCATTATCATCATCACTACCACCACAATCATCACCATCATCATTATCATCATCACTACCACCACAATCATCACCACCATCATTGTCGTCGTCCTCATCATCATTATCATTATCACTCTTACAATCGTCATCATCATCACCCTCACCCTCACCGTCGTCGTCTTCGTCATTACCATTGTCATTTTCACTGTGTTATTCATGTTACTCTGTCACTTGCCAAATATTCACACCAACCAAACACAGCTGAAATTCTTACATCGTTCTTTTTCCCGTCCCCTCCAGGTGATAGTGGTCTATAGTGTTCCTGGTTTGGACAGTGATTGGATGATCGGCGAGCGAGGATCACATAAGGGTCGAGTACCCGTCACATATATCGAATTCCTGCCGTGAACTTCTCAGGATACATTCATTTTTTTTTAAGTTTGATGAAGACTAAGGCGCCTGGTTTTTTTTGTTTTTGTTTTTGTTTTTTTTTTGAGTATTTAATAGTGGCGATTATTCTTGGAATGGTTTGTTCAGGAAATTCGATGAAATTTATTTAAGTCTAATACGTCTTTTAGAACGAGGACGTATACAGCTGTAATCAGGGCGGTGGAACGTGAACAGGGTAAAGTTTGGGAGATTGATTTTCAGTGATCCTCAAACGTTTATCTGGTCATGTTTCATTGATTTCAGATTAGGAAACACATTATATTAAAATAACTAGCCTTTAAGAATCGTGTTTATTGGTAGATTTGCCTCCGTAGCATTTTCGCTTTTTTTTCCATCCTTGAGAATATGACTCCAGAGGAATGCAGACGTTGGGCAGCTCATCAAACCCCTGGTTTTCTTTTAGGTATCCTAGCCTCTATCTCGTCTGTACAGTATTATTCTGTGAAATATAGAAAGTTCTTTTATCGGGTGCCTATATACATATATATGATTAAAAGTTTGTTCTCAAGCTTTTATCTCAGAAAATTTCTGAGCTCCCCACCGGGAATCGAACCTGTGTCTCCCGATTGCCGGTACGGTTGTTTTACCACTAGACTATAGGGTATCAGACGGCAAGTATGATGTTAATTAGGGACCTGGTTCGTAATATTGATATGCCTCTTTCATACTTGAAAGCTGAACATACCTGTAATGTGATATTGTTTATAAGTAAATTTCATCTTACTAAGTGTAGATGTTTGTAAGCTTGGATATATATATATGATGAAAAATTTGTTCACAAGTTTGTTCCCGTTGGGGAGCTCTGAAATTTTCTGAGATAAAAGCTTGAGAACAAACTTTTCATCATATATATATCCAAGCTTACAAACATCTACACTTAGTAAGATGAAATTTACTTATATATATATATATATATATATATATATATATATATATAAATAAAAACCCAAACTTTTTCCTTTGCGTGTCCTAGTCCCCATAATGTTGTTTGCATTTACTGTATTAACTAATATTACAAAACTCGTTAATAATTAAAAATATAACACCAAAGAATTTAAAGTTTCATCCGTTGTCATAAATGTGATATTACGGAGTTTAAGCAAACACTATGGCCACGTCTACGCCGACGTGCTTTTGCAATAGAAATTTTCATTCAAAACAAAAAGAATAATTTGAAATCCCAAGAGTATTTTCAACGCCGTCCTACTTCTACACAGTACGTCGTCGAGGACATTTTCACGGTTCCACGACTACGTTGACACACAATAGGTAAGACGTTTCGAATCTTTTCAGCATTAACATGCTGACCTGAGCTGCTGAGAAGAGTTTCATAGGCGTAAACAACATTCACAATACATCACAACGTCAGGAGAATGTTACTCTATTCAAATATGTAAAGTTAAGCTACTTTCTTAAATGCCGTCTCCATACTACCTTGCTTAAACTCTACTATTATTACACCAAACGTGTTGCATCGAGTGATACAACCACTTATTTTCGTGAATTTTTCGTGCCATTTTCTCGACTAAAATCGTTGGAATATTTACCAAATTTGAGCAACACGAATGTCTGCCTGTATTGATTTCATAAATACTTTACGATATTCGCGTGAGTGTTACATTGGGATATACAACCACCAATGTCGGATTAACCCGTGGGCCAAGTGGTTCATGGCCCAGGACCCCGCGCTTGTCGGTTTGTCCCGCCTCTTGCGTAAAGCAAGATACGCGGCCTCTTCATCTGTTACTATTGTTCTCTTTTCATACAACATCTTGTCTCGCTAATCTGCTTCATTCCTTGCAATCTGTATATTGTGTTTAACATTGTAATAGTTACTTATACATGTAAGTGTCTTGTAGGTTCTATGGCGTTGTTACAGGATACAACGAAGTTCAAATTCTATTGTAATTTTGTAATCTAGTTAATAGATTCATGTGGCCCCGCGAGACACATTAGCCCAAGAACTCGCTTAATTTTCCTTGATTTGACCCTGAAAGTCACTCACTTTCGGCTATTGGTAGTAAATACAACTGCTGCTCATATTGTAAATGACACTCATGAATTTGATGCAATTGATGTCAGTAACGAATCGAATGAATCCGTTCAACCAGTCGTTACGCGTCATCCTAACCTTAAATGAATACAGCAAAAGTCAGATCCAGCGGTTTCCCCAGGAGTAATTAATCCCATAATTCCTATTTTTTAAAAAATGTTCAGGAAACCCTGCAGGAGGCCGTGCGCTTGGTACACTCGTTCGATTTGTCGAGCCTTAATATACCCTGACGTGTAGGCACGCCAGTGGCTATCAACTCCATTATACTTTAAACCAGGGGTGTCCTGCAGTAATCGAACATGACTAGTATAGTACAGTAGATACTATATAACTGTATGATTATACTTTCTTTAGCAGTTTAGCGAAACTCTAAGTCTAAATAGAACCATGGCTTATCCGTCTCATCGGTTTGTCTTGCCCACATTTAATGTGCATCCCTCCTTCTGGGAAAAAATGGGAATGTGGCCCCTCACATAAAAAGGTTGGACACCTCTGCTTTAAACGAACGAGTCTGTACAAAGTTAAGTACTTCGCAGTTATCATTTAAGTCAGCAAAGTAAATAAAGATATAAGAAACTAAGACAAAATAAAGAGTTACGCCAAATCATCTAGGAATTTTGCTTGCCATGTGACTGTGATTCCAGGGTCATTTTCGACGACCTTCCACCTTGTAGTTAAAATGGTGGGGCTCTGAGGTTGATGCTGGAAATACTTCTATGGGTCTGGAAAAAGCTGCATTATAGCGCTGGTCGTGCGTGCTGTTGATAATTTTTAGACTCCTTTTTAATGCGCATTTATTAAAATTGACACTTTCGTGATTACATGACCCAGAAAAATCACTGTAAAATTAACTTGTACCGTTCACCTTACGACATAAAAAGTCCATTATACGTTCGACGTTTATCCATGTTGACTCTTCATTCTCGTACCTAAAGAGTTGCCGTGGGTTTGGGTTTCTGAAGAAGCCAGACCTCGTTTAATTTTTTCACTTGAGGAGAGTTCTTCGGGATATAGTACTGTGCAGAACAATGCATCACTTTTGGGGCAGTGTAGTCATCGATTTTGTCGTGGTCCAAAGAGGTTTTCAGCTCTTTCAAATTGATGTCCTCCCGTTCCATCGTAAAATCCCCGCTGTAACCTCTCACATACACACAAAAAGGTGAAAGATGCTGTATGGATACTTCTCTATTGGTTGGTTTTGGTAGTTGCTGTTTCTGATATTTGAAGGGAATGAAGAAGAAAGTGGTGTAGAGGTTCATCACTGAGCCCATTCTGCTCTTACGAACGATCGGAAGCGCCATGGGAATCTTCTTTTTGTCTTCATTTGCACCAGAAAGGTAATTTTTCAAAAGCATGTCATGCTTCCGACGCATCTCGATGGTCAAGTTTTTTCCTGGTGAGACAAAGTAACAGAAATTAACCACGTTGACATGTGGTGAACTCCGCTTCGAAAACGCATGAAAGGCTTTAAGGGTGTACTGACGTATTCTGCTGCCATACTACCGTTGCTAAGGACAGTTTATTCTAGCCCCTCACTTATTCCAGGTAGATTCAACAGATTTAAGGAATAACTAAGATATTGTAAATTTATAATTTAAGTATATTTTTTGGGTTAAAAAGGTCGATATTTCAAGCACTTTCAAACGTTCTGAAAACTCGTGCATAATTATTTTGGGAAAGACGATCCAGATTATAACCACACTCAAAAACAATATGCAACCTAAGTATTGACGAAGTTGATCGGATTTTTTTCTTTTTCCGGGAGGTCATGGTGACGTCACAACAACACATCATCATCATCATCAGACAGTGCAACGTCATGTATATATACTACTTAAAAAGAAGCCCTGATAACTTTTTATGTTGATTCGAACCTTCCGTAACGAGTGAACATCCACAAAACTAAATACGTCCGAACAATCGTAGAGCCCATTAACACGATACGGCAGTCGTATACAATTGTTTATTCTGATGTATCCGATGTAATCATAAGAGTCTTCAGGACCAGTTGCAACGTTCGCGAGCGAATAGCAAGCAGTCTATTGTGCTTTTCTGACATAATCGCATATGCCAAAGTGAAGAATCGTATACGACAATCGTATCGTGTGGATAGGCCTTTAGACTTAACGTGTGAAGGATGAGAAAAAAAAGTAAGTTCGGAAGAATTGTTCACAAATACGAAAGAAAAATGTTTTGTTTTTAACCTTGTAGTGTAATTTCTTAGCTTTGCAGTGATACGTAGCTTTCCTAAGAGTACATATCATTGTTTTATAAGCCAGCTTTTTAGCATACCTTTGTTTGAAGTACTTATCCACACATAGGCTTTGTAGCATCTCAATTCGTAGCCATCCCCCTTTCTTTTCACGTCATACTTGGGGCAGTCGTAGATCTTGCAATTGTCTGCTGATTGTTGCACGAAAGTCCTGACATAGCTGATGGCCCTTTCCAGCACGGCGAACCAGTTGTCTGCGATAGTTCGGAATGTATCCACTGCGGTTGGCTGAGCGTTCACAGAAACAGCTACCAAGGACAGAACAATGGTGACAAGGAATAGAAGTCGCATGGTTGAACTCTCGGTTAGCTTGCTATAAATTCAAATAAAATGAAAGAAGTGAAATGGAAGTGAAGTGAAGAGGAGTGAAGGTAAGTGAAATGACGTGAGGCAAGATGAAGGGAAGTGAACTAAGGTAAAGTGAGATAAAGTGAATTGATGTGAAGTGATGTGACTTGAGGTAAGGTGAGGTAAGTTGAAGTGAAGATCTGGTGAGGTGAGGTTTTGTAAAGTGAGGTGAAGTGAAATGACGTGAAGTAAATTAAAGTGAAGTGACGTGACAAGGCATGACGTGAAGTGAAGTGAGGTGAAGTGAGGTGAAGTGAAATGACGTGAAGTAAATTAAAGTGAAGTGACGTGACGAGGCATGACGTGAGGTGAAGTGAGGTGAAGTGAGGTGAAGTGAGATGAAGTGAAATGACGTGATGCGTAGAGAGGTTAGGCGAAGTGAGGTGAGGTAAGGTGACTTGAAGTATGATAAAGTGAAGTGAATTTAGTGAAACAAGATCTCAAACTCATCAATATTATATGAGCAATACACAAAGGAAATGTTAAAAAGTACTAAGGTGACATTTGGAACTGATGTCTGATCTTAATTAGCTTAAGATTTCGACAACTTTTAACATAATTTTCTCCTCTAGTACAGATTCGTTATAGATACCTAACCGTACACGTAGAAGACATACTTCATCTGGTATCGAAACACTTCGAAGATGGTGAAAAAAAACCCTGCATAGTTCCAAGATTGTGACATTGCAAGTTGTGGCAAATGTAAGTGTAGCTTAGTTGACTCAAGTCAGGATAAGGAGTGCATATTCATTTTAATTTTGTAACGCGCTTTCATGGAGTTTGTTAAGCAGGAAGATCAAAGTGCTAGCAAAATCCGCGAAGAAGAAAAATACACATTGCATTAAAAACTTGGTAGCGCTCTAGAAGAAAATCCAACACATCAATCACTTTCATTAAGAAGATTGGTGGCAAATTCCCGTGGCTCAAAGTCTCATACAATGAAGAGTGAGTTTAAAATAGGTTTTCATAATCACCGTCTGTTGCTGGGTGGACAACGAGGAAGTTTCTCTTGAAACTGATCTGGAGAAAGACTGGATCTTCGCGAATTCATTCCCAGACTGCGACTGCTTTTAATTCACGAATTAAGACACTTTAAAAATAACATTGACAATCATATCAACTTCTCCTACCTTGGCGTTTGTGCTTGAGTCTCGTCCGCAGTTGGTTCGCAAGAACTGTTGCAAGGTGATGCGTCAATTACGCTTTATATAACCTAGTACATGACCAGACATTTGCATTGCCCGCCCATGTATACCACTTCCTGATTTTGCGTCAAAACCAAGCGTTTTCGACTAAATACAGGAAATGGTGCGTCAACATTGAAGTAAACACATTCCCCGACACAATTTTTTAAACTAATGAAAATGATGCCCAAGAATTCTTTCTTCGTGAACACAAAGCTTAATTGTCAACCGTTCCGGTTTAAATGTCGTGGATTTCTTGACAGTAGATTGTCGTTAAATTTTCTGGGTGTTTTGACAGACATATCACGTAAAATTCCCGACTAAAGTGATGACCTTTCAGTAAAAATTTGTTGTGAGGATGAGATGATCTGTCGGGAATTAAAAATAACAGCTGGAAACTAAATGATGAATCAGAATACAGAACAAAGTCTGGAAACGATGATGAGCTGACCTTGCTTTCTTGGTCTATACCTGAACTTATCGTGGCCAACAAGGGCAACTCCTCGGTATAGACACATTCTTTCTCGGACGAATGAGAACTGTTTTAAATGTGGAGAGGTTAGCCACTAGAAGTGTCTTTAGTCGACCAACCTAGTGTCTTTTTACCAACAAAAGGAATGGTACTCACAACATTTTGACGACAAGACAAGCTCTTTCCCACCAACTCAATGCTTTGCCGATTGATTTTCCGAGTAGTAAGTATATCCTACTCTAACACCCCTCCCCACGGTATATGCATCTTTTAATGTCTTGAAGAAGATTCAACCTCGTGTGATAGAGTGGCATGCGTCATGATTGAATACAATATCTGCTCGCAGGCTAGTGGTCGAGTTATTAAAAATCTTGTGAACTAAACGTACATTGCGGCTAATATGACACGGCGAAAAACATTCATAACAAAGTAGGAAATTATATGTTGGATTAAAAGCTAGTTTAATGGGATAAGACATTAGCTTTGAGACGCAGTCACCAAACATTGTGTTATTGTTTTCAAAACCGATATTTGTACCTTCGACTCGCTTTCACACGAAAGACCGACATTAGAAGCAAAAAGTTAGAGCGCAACTGAAAACTTTTTTCATATCTTGACATCTCTTTACTTTTGGACCGAACTCCGTACTTTGTAATTGAACCTTGGTACTTTGTTTCTCCCAAGTGGTCATACAAAACGACATGTTGGTGCTCGAAGCTGTTTTGTCTCACTGTTTTCAAAACACATCATTGACCATACTATTGCATGGAAGCCCTATTTTACAATTTGATAGCAGCCAAATGATTCGCCAATAACAGAATTTCTATATCATTCGAGCAACTGCGATCTCCGTTCTTCACTTTGGCCACCGTGTTGTCGTGCAAACCCCGTGGTGCTTCTGTTGTAAGCTGTTTCGTCTTATTTTCAAGACAACATATATTTGCATAGCGGTTGAATAAAGCCCCTGCATTGCCAAGTTATCACCCACTTCTAGGGGAGAGTTTCAAGATGACGCCATTTCTTTATTTATCTATCGAACTACTTATACCACTACAGCTGTGTGGGAAGCAAGTTCAAGAGATGGCAAGAGCTTTGGCCGTCATTCTCACACATAGAAAGGACACCCTCAAAGAGCTACCATCACATTTGACAATCACATATATGAAAGGAATATTAGACATTTACACTGGAATCTGTTTTCCGGGAAAACCCGTACTTGGCACTTTGTGCTCCACAATTTTTCCTCCGGTTTCTCTCTTTGTACTTGTCTTTGAACTTTATACTCTGCTTACGTCACTCTGTATTTCCTACCGTCCCATAAACATGCTGTTTGAACTGGGCAAAATGACAAAACTTATAATTTACAGAAGCAGTCACATTTTATCAAGGTATTAGACCTTACCATGGTCACTCCGAATAATGGACAATGTAGAAACCCAAACGAAAAAAAATTTGTGCTATGTTGGTTTGACGCCAACGAACAGTTCATCCGCCGAGGGATGAGGCCAAGGTTGAGACCTCGTACCCAGGATCTTACAAGGGATGGTTTTGCAATGCTTAAAGCAGAACCGAAAGTCTAAATAACGATATTTTGGATTCAGGCCTGGAAGTTCTCACTTCATGATTTCGGGACAATTTAAAGATTTTATTTATAGTAACTGTAACCCCGTAACCCTATGTTTTCCGATATTCTGGCTTTGTTTTAGCGAGAGTACGACATGCGGAATTGGTTTGGTAGCTTTTTCAAAGCGCGGAAAGGAGAAAAGAATCTCGGAACTAATAGCAACAACATGGTAGATGAGCTGATAATAATTGTATGAACAGAAAACGACAGAGTGGTTAAACCTTTAATATCAGCACCTTTCATGATGTCTGGCGCGGAAATTAGGGTAGGTTTTCGTGCAATAGGTAAATATACTTGCAATTCTCGTTTTTTTTTCAAGAATTTTGCCTCCAAATTGGGGTAAATGTGATATTTTTAATTGGTACTCTACTTCTGGTAGATAAGAAATGTTTAGGAAACCGGATAGCAGCTGGGAGAAACTGAACTTGAAAAAATTGAAGGACTTTTTAAAAATTATTTTGGCTTGATGAACGAACAACTGAAGAGCTGTACATTCTAAAATAATCACCCACACATCAATTAAAAACATAATGTTTAAAATAGCTGGTATGCACTAATTCAGGTGTTAGTCAAGACTGAATTCCTATGCTAGTTTGACCAATGTATTCCAGATATTTGCGGGTTAAATATCAACACATCTAAAATGGTTTGGCACAACTGCACTGGGCAGGGTTATTTTCTCCAGGTTTCCCATCACAACCAATTAAGATTTTTGAACCTTAGTTGGCAATTGATGATCCCTATGTTTGTCATGAGGCTCTCCATGGACCTGCTTTGAAAGCAACAATATACTTTTAGAGGGCAGGTTCCAAGGTTATTGACCGCATTCCATAAAGGGAGGAACCAAAGCTTTAACCCTTCCCTGGCATGATCAGTCTTCTGTTAAATTACTTTGGCTAACACCAGGCAATTTTATTCATCAAGGGGAGAAATCTGACCAGAAAAGGTTAAAGGGTGTTCTTAATCATATTCTTCCTCTCCCTCTACCTCTTCTTCTCTCACCCCACTTTCCATCTCTCTCTCTCCCTCTCTCCCTCTCTCCCTCTCTCCCTCTCCCTCCCCCTCTCCCTCTCCCTCTCTCTCTCCCTCTCTCCCTCTCTCCTTCTCCTTCTCTCTCTCCCTCTCCCTTTCTCCCTCTCCCTCTCTCCCTTTCTCCCTCTCTCTCTGTCTCTCTCTGTCTCTCTCTCTCTCCCTCCCTGTCCCTGTCCCTCTCTCCCTCTCCCTCTCCCTCTCCCTCTCCCTCTCCTCCCTCTCCCTCTCCTCCCTCTCCCTCTCCTCCCTCTCCCTCTCCTCCCTCTCCCTCTCCTCCCTCTCCCTCTCCTCCCTCTCTCTCCATCTTTCCCTCTCTCTCCCTCTCTCCCCCTCTCTCCCTCTCTCCTCCTCTCCCCCTCTCTCCCTCTCTCCCCCTCTCCCCCTCTCCCTCTCTCCCTCTCTCTCCCCCTCTTTCTCTCTCTTTCTCTCTCTCTCTCTCTCTCTCTCTCTCTCTCTCTCTCTCTTTCTCTCTCTACACACAGACCGGTGGAAGAGTAACCACGGATACTAGGGGATTGGTAGATACTGGAGGGGACTCCTGATATTCCAAAGAGACAAAGAAGAAAGCGGTGTAACGGTTAGTTGGATGCTTGTCTTTGCCCATTTCGTTCTAGTTGACTTCTGGAACAGTCATGTCTATCTCCTTATTACCTTCATTTTTACCCGTGTGAGAGGAAAAAAATTAGGGGAGTTTTGGGCTATCTGAGTCTGAACGGTGATTGTCCCATGTAATTGTTCTTTCTCATGCATGCGATCAATCCATCATTAAATTAAATTAAATTAAATCAAGAAGGGGAAAATTAGAGCAAGCGGGAACCTTGATTACGTCTCAGTGCAACATGGACATGGTTTTTATGCGATAGTAGTTTTCCCAAGTTTTGGGAAATTTGCAAGCAGTTGTTTTTTTCATTCTCTGTAATTGTTCTTTTGATCACTTTCGTCATTTACACCCTTTGCTGTTCATTACCAGAAAATATACAATCATTAACGCCAACCTCAAACTCATTACCGCGAAAATACATGGGTTTTATTCAGTTGACATTCACTGGCGTATATACGTAACCATTTGTATCAAAAGGCATTCTATAGCGCCAACAGACAACCATTAACACCATTCTACTTAATCTATTATACATCAGGGAAAATGAAATTTCAATTACGCAAGGGAAATATCTTACCTAATTGAAATTTTACTATCCCTAATGTATAATAGAATGATGTTGGTAGTCGTCTGTTGGCGCTCTAGAATGCCTTTTGATGCAAATGGTTGCGTATCTACGTTAGTGAATGTCAATTGAATTAAATGAATGTATTTTCGCGTTAATGAGTTTAAGGTTGGCGTTAATGATGGCATATTTTCTGGTAATGAACAGCAAAAGGTGTATTTTACCAACGTTTTTGAGGGCCCTACTCAAAACTTCATTATCTACTCTCATAACGTTCGGCAATTCCCTCTCCCTTTTTCACCATTACGTTCTGAAACTTCGTTTTACTATTTCCTAAACTAGTTACTCAGCCCACCTTCCGTAGCCGTTGTAGCCCACTTGTAGCTAGGGCAACATCTCAGCTCAAAATCATCAGTCATTTTCTTCACAACGTACTTGGGGCATTCTCGCCCGTTGCAAGAATCTGGCGATATCTACTCCACTTCTCTGACATACTTTCCGGTTTTTTTCCTTTCTCTCTGTTGGCAACAGGTTGAACTTGAGCGTTGAACAAAACAGCGACCTCGGTGAGAACGGCAACGGGGATGAGAAACAATCGCATCGTTGAACAACCTGTTAGTTTCGTCTGCTGGCGAACTGTGAAGTGAGGCAAGGTAAGTTAATGCATGATTTGACATAAAGTAAGATACATGCAGTAAGGTAAGATGAAGTATGAGATATAAGGAGTTTTTAATTTTAAAATGTAGATCCCTTGCATCCACATGAACGACACATCGTGAGGACAATTTTTAAAGTTCCTATGCCCTCCTTGATACCACTTTAGAGTACTGATGACAATCATAGCCACCTCTCCTACCTTGATTTTTTATTGATTTCTTCGTTGGTGTCTTCTTATTCACAAAAGCCGATGCTTAAAACTGCGCTAATTCTCATATTTATAACCCTTCACACTGCCGGACTTTTTTATCACGCGGTCGCAGGCACCATCTTGTGATGTGAGCACAGAAAAACTGAGCTCACATTGACCACAATGAGGTCAACACTTCAGAAACGTGAAAATGGTAAAACGTGTAACCAAAACAAAACTTGTGACTGGTTCGCTGCTCAAAAGAACCCTTCATTTTTAACTTTTTTTCAAAGATTGTGCAAAAGTAAAGTTCCCAAGGTGACGATATGACCGTCGTGAGACAGGCTGATTCAGAACAAAAGCCGAAAACTTAGTTCAGAAGACTTTGCTCCTATGCGAACTTCTGTTACGTGTGGGGTCTCTTAAAAAGTGTCACGAGAAGGGAAAAACTGAAATCTAGGGAATAATAAGAAAGGTGGTTTTGTGGTATGCCCGTCGGGAAATATTTTAATTTTTTATCATCTTTTTAACTCGTGTTTAGTGACCAGAACTCAGAGCTGGCAAAACGTTCTTGCTGACTTGTACTTTGCTTAATGTACGCTAATTTACCAGCACGCAAAGTAATTTATTTGATAAAACTATGTACAACCTCGTACATTGGGCCATTTGTTCCCAGCAATTTTAACTTTTCCGCCGTCTTAGCCCAGCCCCTCACAAATAGCCTTGAGCGATAGGTTGTCTGACTTACGTTGAAATTTCGCGGTTAGGCGTAGTTCACACTGGCGACATGACGACATAAGGACAAAAACATATCGTCGTGAAGATTTTTTTCGATTTTTGCCTTATGTTATCTCCATGTCATGATGCTCGTATCGTACTGTTACGTTGCCTTGTTCGGAATATGAACTTATCGACGTAAACCGAGTGCATTTGGCTTTCGCGTGACTTCGTCGTTATGTCGTTATGTCACTAAGTGTGAACTAGGCTTAACAGGGAAACAAGCGTTTGTTCATGTATGAGTGTCCTCAGCAGTCACCTTGAAAGTGGTCTTGCGAATTCTCATGTGCTTTTGAATACTTACTTCCGCTTCTTCATCTAGTTTTAAACAACTTCTTAAAACATACTCTACTCTCCCAAATTGTCTTTGCTGGAGTGTTAGTCCTAGATCAACTGTCTTACAGGTGAGACATTCCATAAATTCGTTTTAGTTGTTTCCAATTCTGAAATCTATAACTTCATGTAATCTAATCAGTCTGTGCCTACCGTGAATATTGACGTTCTATTGTAAATAGCGGTCACGTGCTAGGTTCTTCAGTGGCGTACCCAGTAGGGGAGGTGGGGGGCCCGTGGCTCCCAAACATGATCATTCCAAGTCAGCCGGTACATCGCGTAAGCCTTCGGTACATCATTGGCGAAATAGCAAAGAGACATTCTTCCATCTTTATTGTCCAGTAACAAACATTTTTATACGACATTCTCTCTAACTACTTAAAAAGATTCCAACGATTTGTACTTGAGTTCTTCGCGTTACTTATTGACTTACTTCGGCGACATGGATTATTAAAGTTATTATTTTTTGAACTTATTCTAATATTCTCTCGCTTTTGTTCCAATGCTTTTGTATGAAATGTAGACTTCGCAATTTGAAAACAGGAGACAAAACAAAATAGTACATGAATGCAATCCGTGTAACAAGTCCACGTCACCACTGTGTCCATGAAGCTAATGGACATAATAGTGACATAGACTACAATAGCATGTTTTATATAGTTTGTCGCGAACCTGATTACGCCGCTGAGGCTTTTCTATTTATAACTAAGTTAGTACTTAAAACATGATTTGAAAGGTTGCGTAACTGCTTAAGCAGGTGTAGCAATCAGCATTCTGGTACGCAAAAACAAAGGCTTTCGTGCCATTGTCTTAATCAGGCAATAGTGGCATGCCAGTACTTGTCGATACCTTAGAAAATCCTCGTTACATAATCTTGGATCATTTGCAAGTATTGCCAAAGTAAATGGAATAGTTGCTAGGTCTACTTCATCCAATACAACAGGGTTTTTCATCCGTGCTTTCCCAAACGCTTGCCGCTTTCTAGTACATCTTATTTCCTCAATATCAGTGACAGAACTCAAGAGATATGGTGCATAAATGTGGAAGCGCTTGGCTTATAATGTAAACAATGGAACACCTGAAACATCGGGATGCAGGAAAGCTTTTATAAACAGATTGTCACTTAGTATCCCCATAGGTATGCACGTTGAAACGCAAAATTTTCAAAAAAGGCTGCACAACCAACGTACATCTTCTTTAAAGTAATAAAAGTATAAACATTAAGTCTCGAGGCTATGCGGCTAATGGTAACAGCTAACTAATGGCATTGCGAGTGTTCGCTTGAAATATTTACGCTTTCTAAGTGATAGACTTCAAACTATTGAGTAACTTTTAGTATTCATAATTTCGTTTGCCTCAAATGTCAATGCTGTGATGGATTCATTGTATATCGGATAAACATGCAGACGTAGCCACTGAAGTATTTCAAGCCGTATGGAAATAGGAGCGGTGTCTGCCACCTATCTCCAGTCATTGTTTCATCATATAAACGTTCCACTGGTCCGTCATGCTATCTCTTGACTTCTTAATCCTCATCTCTGCATCTCCTAAATCAGAACTGTTTTTTAAGTTGCTTTATTCCCAAACTTAAATGCAGTCTTAACGCCAGCTAGGTTCTGTACCGGTTTTATTTATCCAATTAAACTTATCGCCATCACTTAATCATCGCCCATCAACTTTGACTGTTCGTAATGATTGAATCTACTCGCTTTGTATAATTTAAACCACTCTGATGATGCAGTTAGAAACAACGAAACGTTAGCTAATAAATAGAATATTTTATGAATTGCCCCACACTGCTAAATTCAACTAGAAAAGTTGACCAGAGCGGGATTAGAACTCGCATCTTCGCGTTACGTGTATATACATACTTAGACGAACCTATGTTCTCGTCAAGTCCTTTCTTTAAGTTATGTCAGGGCTCCCATATTTATCTTTAAATTGAGTTTCAAATGTGATTCTTGACTTTAACAAAAGCATTTATTTCGAAATACCTGCAAAATTTAAAGGAAAAGAGATTTCTTAAAGCCAAGACTTAGCAGAACAACTTATATTCCGGTTGAATTCACTGATTTCTGAAAAGGACCAGTCCGACCACAGAAATGGACGACCGATGCCGGTGGCCATTTTATCGACCTCCCTTCGTTAGGGCAAAATGCTCTGGGAACTGGGAACTTGTTTGGTGATGAAGGACATGATAGCTCGACTGCGTTTCAACGAGATCCCACAAGTTCTCAGCTGTGCACATTTTCCTGATTACATAAAAATCACTGCAAACATAAGACGGGAATTCCTTAAATAACTGCATGTTCTTGGCCCTCTTCATGGATCCTCTGGTCAATAATGCTAACTTACCCCGCAAACAACAACTGCCCCCCCCCAGACACAGCTCCTACCCCGCAAGCTAACTTATTGTACGCGGAATCACTCATTATGAACTGTATGTTTTTCATGCTCTTTTATTGAACAAAATAAACATTATTCCGATTATATACTGCCTGAGTATTCTCTTGTCTCTTGCAATTAACTGAACACATACATCATTACACAACACGTTTGTCAATTTGAATCTCTTCCACCATTTAGTGCATGATCTCAACCTATACGGTTCGCGGATTTCTGTAAAAGCCACACCTCGTTATGGCGGAAAAATAATTTCCATGGGGAATCATACCCCCCGGTGAAATAGACCTCGTTTGGATCGGCGTAGTCCTTGATCTTGTCCATCTTCAAAGATTTTATCAACTCTCTTACATTATATTTCTCTTTGGCATCCCAAGAATATCCACCATAGGACCTCACGTACGCGCAAACTGGACCAAGAGTAATTATGGACACTAGGGGATTGGTAGGTTGTGGAGGGGACTTCTGATATTCGAAGGGAACGAAGAATAGCATGGTGTAGCGGTTTGTTTTATTCTCGCCTTTGGCTAGCTCGACCTTGGTCGCCACCGGAACAGTCATGTCTATCTTCTTTTTGGCTTTGTTGTCACCCGAAATGTAATTGAATAAACGCATGAACATACGTCTTTGCGGCTTACTTGGACCTGGAAAAAGTCAACAAATGTGGTCAAATGGTTATATAAGTAACCGAACTACTCTAACATAACAACAGCTCGTTAAACAATTTCCCAGCAAAATAGAAGAGTATAGATATCCAGCGTTGTGCGGGCACTAAGTTGTGAGGAGTCATGAGCCAAGGAATCTTGGTATAAACCGGATTTTTCCCGCGCTTTTCTTCCGTATTTTGTTAAAGCGTTTTTTGGCAGAAATTGGAAACTTAATATGTCCACAAAATTGTATAATAAATAACTTACTGGACACAGTAGTGGAGTAAGGATTTGAACTGTGGGCACTTCACAAGTTGAATTATTAAAGTTACGGATAAACGAAAAGTATCTGGGGTTTTTTGGGGGGGTTAAAACAGAATGTAAAACAATTTAGGCAAAGGTAATAACCGACTTCTAACCAGGAAATCAGTTTTTCTGCTATACAGTCAACGAAAACAAACACGAAACAATTTCCTAAAGATCAGTTGTTTGACCTCGAGATTCTCGAACAGGTGGAAAAGGGCCTGAAGAAGAACAATTAGTCCCCCCCCCGCAACTTACTCAAAATGGCGCCGTTCAGTTGCACCCCAATTTTTGGCCCTCAGGCCGAGTTTTATATGATCTCTAGGTTTTCACTGACCTTCCACTGCTGTTCCAGCCCATTTGTATGCAGGATAACATCTCAGCTCATAACTACTAGTCTTTTTCTTTACTTCAAACTTTGGACACTCGAGACCGTTACAAAAATCTGGGGTTTTAAAGAAAATTCTTTGGATGTGACTGGAGATCTTTCCCAAGAAGGATTTCCCGTGATTAAGGTATTGATTGAAGTTCAGGTTCTTGATGGGTTCGGCGTTGATACAAACGGCTGCCAGAGGAAGAGCGATTGTGGCGAGAAACAGAAGTCGCATGGTTGAATGAATGCTCGCTTGGTTTACTATCATAAGAAATGGAGCAAGGTAAAATAAAATAAAATGATGAAAAAAAATATATGTTTGAGCTGAAAGGAAGCTGAGAAGAACTGTAACCATCATGCAACTCTGTGTTTTCTGGAATATTATGACATTCACACTCGACTACTTTCTGATGAAAGAAAATTTCGAGTGTCTGATACAATTTTCAAGACCCAATCGGGACCTGCTGTGAAAAATCCAAATTTTGGGACATCCGGGATCGTATGAAAATCATTGAGGAAATATTATATTACAATAATGGAACACATTCAAGGTCGGTTTTTGTTTTCCAGATAACTTATGGTTTTCCTGACTTCCAATCATATACTGGCGTTTTGCTCGTTTTCCCTTTTTGAGGGACTTTAGAATATTTTTTCTATCTATAAATAGTACGTTAAGTTAACTTTTACTTAAGACACAACTGTCAGAGTTTTGAGTAACTTGATATGTAGCGGAGTTGAAGGTAAGTGGGAGTGCGCATCGTGCAATCTAGAGTCGTTCTGGGAGACCTCGCTTCCTTCATTGTTTTTTGAATTCCAGAGGTTGAAATTCTTGTTGACCTTAACAGTCTGAATTCGTATAGTCGATTGTCTTCGATCATCAGTCCATTGGTTATTTTCGATGGAAAGACAGCCAATGGTGGGTGAAGTGCAGAGAGTTCCGGAATGTGTAAACGCCTTAAACCCTAGCGTTTTTACCTGATCAGGATACGCTCGGAGTGGTAAACGACGCCAAAGTGATGCTTCCTTTGAAAACGTGAGCTACCCTGCTATGGTTCTACTTTTTATAGCTTCTCATCGTTTTTTTGTGCATTTTAGAGTATGGATTTTTCAGCGTCCAGTCCAATCACGTTAAAATTTGGGCAAAAAGTGTGCTGCTAACAGATTACATTCTTATATATTTACAAGCGTATATTCTAAAGTGTAAATCAATTTATCTTCAAATTTGATTACAAGTTAGTCACTTGCAATGGTGTCAAAACAGAAGCACAAGAACTTTATGACTGGTCTGGACTCTGGAGTAAACTAACTCGGAAACTGTGCGCTGGCGCGTACGAATTAAGTACTGCGCAATCGTTGCAAATTCATTGGAAATCAGTCAGGACGGTCTTTTCATACTCGCCGCATTTCAAATTCAATAAAGCATGTGGTACAATAAAAGTAGTTGTATTGCAGATGGGTGGTGGTGACTTCCCGTACTGAGCTATTGTAGCAAATTTGTGGAAAATTCGTCCGTATTGCGCTTTCGATGCGAATTAGTTGAAAATAAGTCGGGACCTTTTTTTCACGCTCACCTCAAGACGAAGAAGAAATGCAAGACATAAGATTTCAATTTCGATGACGCATATTGTACAAGATAAGTGGTTGTGTTTTAGATGGTTGGTGGTGAATTCCGCACTGCGCTATCGAAGCAAATGCATTGAAAATTTGTTGGGACCTCTTTCTCATGCTCACCGCAAGACGAAGAAGAAATGCAAGACATAAGATTTCAATTTCGATGACGCATATCGTACAAGACAAGTGGTTGTGTTTTAAATGGTTGGTGGTGAATTCCCGCACTGCGCTATCGAAGCAAATGTACTGAAAATTTGTAGGGACCTCTTTCTTATGCTCACCGCAAGACGAAGAAGAAATACAAGAGATAAGATTTCAAATTCGGTGACGCGTGTCGTACAAGGAAAGTAGTTGTATTTCAGATGGTTGGTGGCGAATTTCCATTACGCAAACGAAAGGTGTCTGAGTACGAAATTTCCGTTATCACTTTTCCTTGTTGCTTTTCAAATTACAATTTGCCCACAGCGCAAAGCTAAGTCTTGACTAAATCTTCGAGAATACGTCTTAGAATGGCATGAGACTTTGCTACATGACTTTAGACGCTTTGAAGATAACACTAAGAACAGTTTCATTTTCTCTTACCTTGGTTTCTGCGGTGATGTTTTCGTCTTGAAGGTCCCCCACAACTGTTGCACGGTTGTGCTACAGTACAACTATTTATAACCCCTTCACCCAGACTGACCTTTGTGTCGCGTGATCACGTGGGACATCTCGTGATGCCGAGTCATGATCTGGCGTTTGGAGGTAAAAACGGGACATCACCAAAGTAAACGCATTGGAAAGGAAGAAATGAAAGAAATTGTGGCCAGCAGATATCTGTTGCTAACTCCCGACTCACCCGAAAGCTCTTCGTTGACCCTTACTGTGTTACGTTACGTTGTTTCGATTACATAACGATACAAGTCCCAAGTGATGACATGTCATTCATGCTTTGTTTTCAGGACCAGCTGATAAGACAGTAGAGAAAACAAAGGCCGGAAACGACCCTCGAATGACCTTGGTTTCACGCTAACCTAATCAAATAATGCTCAGATATCGTGTATTATGTCACAGCTGAACTTGCAATGCGCAGACTGGCAAAACATGCCTCGGAAGCAAGGTAAACATTTTGCCGCACCAAACGTGTCTTTGACAATCGTGGTAATCGAAGAACCAGGCGCGAATCTCAGGCGAAGTAGACTAAGTGTAAGTTTGTATTTCGCATGCTTTTGAAAAAGTTTAAGTCTGGCATGGCAGACAGTGCTTCAGTTTGAGAAGCCTTATTTTTTGTCAGAAAATATTCAAGGGAGTCTGAAAAAGCTTTTGCTTTGCTTGAAGACTATCGAAAAAAATTAGCCTTTATTATTGCAAACAACACGTCACAAATTAAGCGATTTTCCTTTGGTAGCTTATGTTGAGTTATGCTATTCTGAAACAGGTGAAAGGCGATGGTGAACCGGTTTTTGTTTTTTTTCCCTTTTTTATAGTAATTCAGGCACGTCACCCGTACATCTGCTAGTGATTTACCTTACGCAGTTGTCCCTCTATGTACCATAAAATTATAACGCGAAACATTTGGCTAGGCAAGCGAAATACTTTGCGGTGTGTAGGTCGATGCTCTATTGATTAAACTTTAGGACCATGATCGGGCGATACCTGGGGAAAGAGTGGTTTGGCTACACAACTCCCTTCGTGCAGCGTGTTTACATCTGCAGTTTACTCACTCGGTGGCACATCGAACTAGGCCGGGGACGTAGCTAGCTACGCTTCTGTTGTTTCGGACGAAGTCACCCTGCCAAGTGGCGTCCCCTCAACAGGTGCACTTTTGTGTATTACTTGTAGATCCATGTAAAGAATAATGTCCAACAGAATGGTCATAATCATCATACTTGAGCAAGCTGCAGTCACATTCGCCCTTACCATGTTTAAACGAAGCAAGTGTTGCTAAATCCTGGCTACATCCCTTTCGGCCACCCATTATACCAAACTGCACAAGACCTTTGTCTGATGTTCCCGGTATCGTTAATTCCCTAGCTTAGTTCACGTTTGCCTAGCCAAGGCTCTCGAAAGTAAGAAAAGAGTAACGTCCACACTGAATGGCCTAATAAAGATCAGAAGATAATAAAATTTCGAACGAAGGCCACCTAATATCCGTACCCTCATGGAACGGACTGGACCAGGCGGATAGTTCAGTCTACTCAGAAATACCGAGAAAATGAAGAAAACAATTATCAGAACATTGTTATTTTAGAACTTGATGTTCAAGAAAACGCAATAATAAACAGTGATCGTGGTTTGCTGTTCAATATTCTCGGATTTCAGACTTTTTTCCAAAATCCTGTTCCACGAAGTCCATTTTCTGATCAAAATTGCGCTAAACTTTACTTTCTTAAATTGTACGTTATGTTCGGTTTTCAAGTATGTTAGCGCCAAGGCCAAGATAACCAACAGATAAGATAATCTCGACTTTGCATTGATAAACAAAACAGGAAATTTTACTGATACTGGAAATGAGCCCGATAAAGTGTTCGTAGTGTTGATGATGAAATGTTAGGTGACATTCACACACAAGAACGCAACAGACTGTCACATTTTCTTGCAGCTTAAGGCACCTTGTAGCATCCGGCCTCGTTGTTGAAAGGGCTGCCCTCTGTAAATAAATTTACACCATCATCTTCATCATTCCTGAGTCACACATGTATCAAGTCCGTGGCTGGAGATGGTTTTAACAGTGTGTTGAATTTTTCGCTGTTTTGTGATTGTCACTCAATGAGCCCAGGTGTATGTGTGTGTGTGTCAGACGAAACATGCACAAACGTTAAAGTGGTAATTAAGTTGACATCGTTCACCAATGTCACTTTGTTATGCGGACACTTGGCCGGATTAACTTGCTTTCTGGTTTTGTTGATAACTTATCCCTAGTATGTCGGAATTACCAAGCAAATGTCACCTTACTTTGTTTATATTACAGAGCTGCCAACAGGACTTTAGTTTAATCAAAACTTGTTCAATGTTCCTCATCACATGTCTCTGTTACCACTGGCTTATGTAGAGGGGATCATGGTGCCAACACCCCCCTTACGTGTTGTGTTGGCTGAAAAAATTTACGTAATTGTTAGATTGACACACTTATTACTTATTTGAAGAGATCTTCCCTTTTTCGGGCGCCAATTAACTTGTCTTTCAGCTCCTAGTAGTCTGCTAGTGATCCCTAAGGAACGTCCTGGCTACGCCAAAGTCCGTTGCTACGGGTGTGTTTAAAGTTGGACGCTGAGCTTCGATTAATACTCCTCAAAAGGCATAAAAGCCAATTTCTACATGAGAAAAAGCTGAGGCAAATCTGCTCCTTTGTTTAGTTACGACAAACTATTCTCTGAAGAAAGGTTTTCTCTTAAAAATCGTAAAAAGTCAGAGTGGTGCGTAGGCAGTGCTGAGCGACTTGAAAAAAACCAGAAGGTTGAGGGAACTGTCAAAACTTAACTGATGGGATACTAACGTGTCGAGAGAAGGCCGTTCTTCAGAGTAAAATTTCACGTTGGACGTGGGTTGGCTTTTTTCCCTTTAAAAGCCGGCCTCTTTTCAATTCAGCGTATACACTCATTTCCAAGTAACTCAAATGACAAAGGACATGGCTGCCATTTTGATATACCTAACAAAAAGATGATCAAAATTCTTTTGGTGAGGAACACCAACATAGCGGCTATGCCGTCAACTGCATACGCTCTATATGTAGTAAGTTTCATTACTTTTTCACATTTTCGAAGGCCTCAAGTTCTGTTACTTAACAGACCTAGACTGGGCTTACAGAGGCTTTTTATACTTCATTATTTAAGGACACAATAATTAAAACAAATAAAAGAAAAAAAATTCCTATTTTTAAATCTTGAGAGTGAAAGCTCGGAATAGATGTATCGCTTGGAGAAGAAAAACAAGACAGTGACTTGGATTTTCAATTTTCCCATGTAGTAACTGCACATCAAATGCATTATGGTAATCTACGATGAAGGAATTGGAAGTTTGTCAGTCATGTGAACATACAATGCTTTCGAACTGCTCGCCTTAAACCACTGTTGCATAAATTTAGAATTCTTCCCCTGAAAGTTTCCAATTTCATTAAAACTGGAAAAGTATTGCTATTTCTTTCGACGATTTTAAACTTCCAGCTTCTGCTTCGTCAATGTGTGGATTGAATCGCAAGAAAGCTCAGCTTTAAGATAAATTTTAAACTATTCTGTAATACTTCTTGGTTTTATTTTATTTTAGTGTTTTCGTCGTCCTTTAGTTCACGTCTTTTTCTTGACTCTGTTATTGAAGCAACGATGACGTACGTCTACTTCAGTTCGATGGGTTTTTACCCATCCCCATCAATTTACTGACCCACAACACAGCGTTAAATATACTTTGTATTTAATTTAGAAGCATTAGTTCTCTCATTTCCGAGGCTAAACCAAAGCACTGGGAATTCTGGTCGCACAATTATTGGGCAGCTCTGATACCAGCAAATTTAAGAGCTAGAAACAAACTATGGTTCCTGCAATATTGTCTGGGCAAGACAATATTGGCGTGTCATTTCTTAAAACAATGTAAATATGCACGAAAATAAGTTTTCATAATGATTAACATATGAAAAACAGTCTGTCAGAGTTTATCGAATAAGAACGAAGCACATTTGAGCATGAGCTGGAACATTGATTTATTAACAAGTCGTACATTTAAATTGGGATGCATAAATCCAGGCGCGTAGTTTATGCAGGAGTGTTATACCCCCTAAAGTTTGTCAAAGAACCAAAAATTCTGGCAAAGTTTGATTTGGTAAAGTAGATAAAGGTCACTGGTTTATATTTAATTTACGTATTAGGGCTGAGGAACGGAGGCTACACCATACATGGCCTGGCTTTTTGTTAAAGGATACAATATTCGGGCTAAGCTGGACACCTCCCAATTAATATAGTTTCACTACGCCCCTGAACGGATCTCACTATGCCATTTGAGCATCTTACGCCATTTTTTCCCCAATAATTTCTGCCTTCACGGTACACAGCTATGGTCAGTTTTCGACTTCACGAGACATCAACGCTTCGCGGGTCTTGCCCGCACGCTTAACATGGCGCTATCCATTGTTCACGTGTCGTTTACACGTGTCTCTGTTCTCAACCAGTCCAAGAATTACGGGGATTTGTGAAGCAAACGATGACAAGTTTGATCACATCGGCTTCTTTTACCTTGTCCACAACTTGATACAGAAGAAGTTGATAGAAATTACGATTCATGAAGTCGAATTTACCCAAGAGTGAAATTGTTGGTGAGACGTAAGGGTTATCTTTAAACCACTAGAGATTGACTCCCTTTTCACATTCATTTTGTCATGATCTGCCGTTTTCGCATTACACATACCCATGTTACGTAATTTTGACTAGAGGGCAGAACCGGGTCGCAATAGCTTTGGCTGCAGCTCGTTACGTCGACACTGTAAACAATGATTGTATAATTTGTTTGACCAGGCGCACCAGAAGCTTTTTGATATTGAAGGAAGGCCAAGGAGGATTTTGTATGGACTTTCCTCTAGAAAAGGACTGATCATGAATGTTCCCGAAAACCTGTCGTGCCGAGAAAAGAGAACATGTTGGTTCACTTTACAATGACGTCAGTTCACAAACACTATGAGAAAAAGATGGCTCAAAATGCTTTTCACGACAGACTCTAATTCACATCTCACATGAACAACACACGTGTTTACGTGATTCCGTGGCACTCGATTTTGCGACAAATATACGTCGGCGACGCCCTCTGTTAATAGCAGAGGATTGCACCCACGCCAGTCACTTAGTATCCGCCCCCTGTGTAAGACCTGTTATGACACATTATCTACCTCGCATATAAATAGTACCCCCAAGCAGCTTACTGCACTAAACACTTGAACAATCTTCAGGCTTCAGAAGAAGAAGTTGCTGCAATTGTTTTACGGGTAAGTAGCTTCGTTTAGTATGAGTATATCTGAGGACAGGACTGGTTAAAAAAATGGGTTGGTTTTTGCTGTTGCAAACATCTCTCTTCTGGTTTAACTACGAAGCTTGCAAGGTCACGGCTGCTGTGCATTAGCGTGGGGTTATGATAGACGCTCGGCAGACATTAAAATTTTACTGACTCAAATCAAGTCTCCCACTCCAACGTGCACAAATTTTCTGCTCCGAGTTTCCATCGGACACTTGGTAGCTCAACAGTTCAAGCGTGTCACCAGTCATGACTAGGCATGGGGATCGACTGCCATATAAAGCTAAAAGATATTTTCTCAGAGGCGGAGCTTAACTGACAAACGCTTGCCGACCGTCTGCCATTACGCATATCTCGCACATCCTTAACATACAAATTTCGGACTACTGTTCGAGCGGCACGTTCGTCAGTCAAAACAGCTACCGTTTTCGAAGGGTGATTTCTATCACGTTGCACTCCGACAAAGGGCCTTCGCTCGACACGTCAATATCTCCTCTTAAGTTTTGACAACTCCGTATCCCTTTTAGCTTTTCAGACATGTCATTCAATACTGCCTGCGCAACAGTCTCTTTTTATTATCATGGTTCTGATTTCCACCAAGTCGGTTTTCATTGTAAAACCATTACCAGCCGACAACTTAAAGAAGCAGAACAAGAAACACTCTGGATAAATATTACCGTGATTTGTTTCGTCTTGTCTGATAGCTCAAATATTGAGTTTACAAAATGGTATTCTTCGGAGTATCTTCCTTGCTCTACGGTTTTCATTGCGCGAACAAAATCGCCTAAGTGGAAGCAATGATGACTCTCCATCTCAGTCAAGGTATCGACGTGGATAGACCTATCCACGGTCTCCTGAAATTTTTACGCATTCGACCACCCTCGGTGGTGCATTCTGAAACATTTTTGAGTACTATATTTTCGGCGATTAATTCCTGCCGGTCGCCAATCAAGCTTGAACAGTTTAACACATAACTTTACTCGTTGAAAAATAAACGCGACCGTGTCTTTGGTGTTAAGAAGACCATTACAGAATGCGTGAACACTTTACAACGAAGGGACTAAAAATCCGTGACCGTTTTAGCTAAATATTTAGCACAAGGTATAAAAACCGTGCTGAATATGCCTAGATGCATCCAATTAAAATTTTAAAATTATGAAAGTTGAGTAATCATGGTACGCGATCTGCATAATTATTGATTTAAAATTTAAGAATATCATATTACGTGCACACAGTTGAACTAATGTGAAAAAGGAAGTTTACGATACGAAATTTATGCCTACGAATGTAAGAACAGAAGTTTGGACGTTAAAAATTGTCTGGGATGTCAAGATTTGAGTCGACAAACTCAGAAAGATTGTGCTTAACAGATTGTAGACAATGAGTTTTAGATTATAGAGCGCCTGCTTCCCAGGCTAAACCTCCAGTTACCCTTCCTCATCCTGATAAATTTGGCCCATTGCAACTTTGCCTCTCAACTGCCGAGTAGTTTCAAGAAGCAAGGTCTCATTGGTTTTGTATCTCGCCTGGGAACGAGGCCCTCTCTCTCAGTGCGGAGAGCCGAAGAAAAAATACCTCGTAACATGTATTTCACATGTCTTAGGTGGTGATTCGAAGTTCATCGTAATGGAATTTCTATTCTATGTGGCTTTTTTCCTAACCGTAACCGCGCATTCTCAAGGGTTTGTCATCAAAAACCTTCAAGATGAGCCGTCGTTTTGCAGAAACTTGGATTGCCCAAAATATAAAGTCGTCAAAAAGACGACGGACTTTGAGGAAAGATGTTACCCGAGTTACAAGTGGGCCAGCACGAACATGGCAGGTAAGATCTCGCAACGGAAAACACAGGGCCAACAATACGAGGCGCTTTAGTAAATTGCCCTGTAATAAGAGGGATTCAACTACAGATGCGACCACAGATAATTTTCTAATGTTTTATTTGGAGTCAACTGTCTCGTTGTCTTAAAAAGAAAACCCACCTCTTATTTAAATCGATAATTAACTTAACGAACTATTGTTCAATCAATCAACGTCCCCATATCAATAAATTCACCTTTTTTGCTATTGAAAGATAACCCCCAGTCCCTGACAGTCTCGTTATTAAATACTCCGGGGAATTAGTGTTGTTTACCTTCCTAATACCAATTCAGTCTTGCAATGTTCAAGAGATTTGAGCACGGTTTCTTAAATTATCGATAATGCATGAATTTTTAGTCCGTCTTTCACAGTGTCATTCCGTAATGCTGCAGATTAAATAATGGTTTAGCTAGACTCTCTTATTTGATTCGCATGTACGTTAAAATCACTTTAGCTGAAGACAACATTATCAAAGATAGAAACAGATGGTTTTGTCACGGATGCGAACGACGTTTATGAGAGATAATGATAGATGCATGGTGAATTGTGGTGACTGTCACCTTTTATAACAATCGTATTACATGAACAATTCCGTAGAACGTTGAATGTTTCTTATTCCTTATTCAATTCAGCAAAGAAAACACGACAAACAAACTGAGGACTCGCAAATTATCATATTAAATCCCTCAGAAATTATGAATGTCAAGCGACTGGTCGATTACAGCGTTATTTTGCCGACCTTCCTTCGTGGAGGCAAAATGGTCCTTGCGAACGAAATCGATTTGTCGTACTTAAATGTGGTTGACAGCTTTATTTTTTATCCCCGCAAATTTAGACGTGTACTACGAAAAAGCTGTCGAAACCGGATTCGCCCGGCTCTTCGACTACATTTCTGGCGCAAACAAGCAGAAAGTTAAAATCCCGATGACTGTGCCAGTGGTTGTCGAAATCCAGGCGGGACCTGGTCCATTCTGCGCATCCAACTTCACCGAGAATTTCTTCGTTCCTTTCAAATACCAAGAAAACCCTCCAGAGCCGACGGACGAAAAGGTTTTCATATCTACCTTTGAAGAACACTGCCAATACGTGGCTTCTTATTCTGGCATGAGTAATGAAACTGTGGTGAAACAAATGGCCATTAAGCTTGCCACGGCTTTGGATAAAGCGGGCTTGGGATCCACCTACTACAACGATGACTACTTCTTCGCTGGTTATGATAGCCCGTTCCAGTTGCTTAATCGCCATAATGAAGTCTGGTTTCTTAAAAAGTCAAACAACGTTATAAATTAGCGTCTTTTTTCAGTGATATGAAAAATACTTTAAATTCACTGTGACAACTGCGAGATGATCTGCACTCCAACGTACGAAGACGGAATTTATGATTACTTAAAAAAAGTCACAACTGTATATTTTTGCACTTAAAACACGGCAATGACCGGAGTGTTTGAATAGTCTATGATTAAATGTCATTATTAGATAAGATTTCAATGTGTTAACCAGGGTAGTTGATGGCCTCCATCAATGGTGGGTGTGAACTGTGAAATGTAGAAACCGTATTTTTGCCAAGTCATTTTTGGATCGAGGACGTAGACGCGCTGGGAGTTTGGTGACTTCTGCTGCACAAAATCGCCAGTAAAAGCTGCAGGATATTTTATGTCACGACAGATATTCAGAATAATGTCTATATATGGGATATATCGTCTCTTGCAAACAGGAACGTTTCTTCGATCCACACAAGAACGTTTCTTCAGTCTTTCAAGGAGAGATTTTTCGATGTGTTCGATTTTGTCCACATTTGTTTCTGCATCTCTTTCAATCACGTTTTCCCCGTAGACGGATCGTGAGTAACAAGCAGAGTACTGCCGTTTCCTTTGCTTGCCATGCACTGTGTGCTACAATGAGGCGCTGTGTTGATTTTTGGCGATCAGTTCATGTTTTAGGAGGTTTGACGACTAAGAACACAAGTTTCTCAACTTTTGGGAGATTGCGAATTCGTGTTTGCAATTTTTGTTTGTCGTGTGAAGGTGCCCTTGTAACATTTCTATGCTTGAAAAAATAACGAACATTTTGCTCACGTTTTGAATTGAGGAGTCTGATTTTCTGTCAGCTGGAGACATGGATGACGCTGTTTTGAGGAACGAAATTGCTGGAGTATTTCTTTGTCCAGTGGGAAATGTCCAGTGGAAACACAAGGCACTGTGATGTATTTCATATTTCAAGTAAAAATTATCCTCTACAGTCTAATATACCGTGAAATGAAAATGACATTTTACATAATATCACATATCAAAGTACAGACATATGGATAACTTTAGGATACATTGGAGTACTAGGGTAAAGATACAAGGAGGAAAAATCTTGGAAAGACTGTTATTTTATCAAACAAATAGAAAATATCTTTTGCAACTATGCACAGTCATTAAACCATGAATGACAGACTCTTTGAAGAAGTTCTTCGAGCTATCATAGAAAAGGTTTCAGAGGTCTAAACTGGGCCGTGTACCCCATAACGAAAGAAGAGTGGTACTGAATTGCATTGATTTATTCACAAGCTTTTTTGCTCAAAATATTGATCTTGGCTCACTTTATAATTAACCCTACGCCATGAATGTTATGTTTTGAACGGTTATACACTACAGACTCTGAATAATCTCTTTCATCGAAAAAACACGCGTTTTTCAAGTTCCACGCCACCAGATTGAAAGACTGACTATCAGAGGGTGATTTCCTTGGTTGATTTCTGGGATAACAGCCTACTCCCCTGGTCACAACTTCCTATCCCCCGCTGTTTGACCTGTCGTGACCTGTCTACCTTAAATATAAATCACGCAGCCCCAGCGGCGTATTGCACCGATAACTACAAATACAACATTTAAGAGGAATTTTTGTCATTATTTTGCGGGTGAGTAACTTTGTTCATTGGGTAGATCTATGCGAAAAGGTCTAGTTTTAAAGTAGGTTTGCTGTTGCCAACGTGCCTGTTGGCTTTTGTACGACACTATCAATGAAATGATTACAGTGCGTAAGTGCGTTTACTAGGTTGGTGTTACGACATACGGTTGGCATGCACACTTTCCTGCAGTTCGAATATAATGTCCATTGATCAAATCAGCACTCATTTAGAACCTTAAAGTTTACTCTCCTTCTGAGCCACGGTGGCTCAATAGTGGGAGCGTCTCATCAATCATAAGATGGTTACAGGTTCAATGAATGTACAGCTGAGACTCGTAAACTTTTTTTGCACAATTTGAGAACTTGACGGGATGTCTGACAGTTGTCTTTCACCACTACAATCACGCACACGAACCATACAACCACATACGTTTATCACTCAAACTAGCGCCCATTTGTGAAGGTCGATTACCATCGTGACATATTTGATCCCGCAATCGAAGTATCCTGCGTGTAAACGCAAGATTTCTGTTGTTTGGCAACCAGGAAAGCTCTGAGTTTGGTGAGCTTTCGGCGGATTTCGATCAAGGTGGTTTTGAACGTGCGATCTTGATGGCCATGAATGAAATCTCCTGAATCATAGCTTTCCACTTGAATCCCATCAACTCAGTTCAGTAGTAGGACTTCTCAATGGTCACCAGCTGCAAAGACAGATTTGTTTCCCATCTAGAGCACAGAAGCATCTTTCAGGATTTGAGTTGACGAACATATACACTGATCCTCCGTCAAGCTTGGAAATCTAACCAAGCTTTGGCTGTGTTAAAATGGAGGAGGCGATAGCTAGTAACTATAAAGAGACTGAGTGCCAAGGACCAAAGTATTGAACCTTCGTTCAGGCTTATTCGTGCAGAGGGATTAGGTCTGATGATTTGAAAAGACTGAGACGAATGAAACCTTGGCTACTGGGAAGAAAAGCTCGAAAAATGACACAATGATTTGACGTTCGATATGGTACACAGAGCTCCACTTGAATGAGTCCAGCTTTCCGGAGTTATAGGATAGGTAGAAACAGAAGTGTTGGGCCTAGAACTAAGGCTATTAAATTACGACATTTTGCCTCACAGTTTCTGTAGACACGAGAAGGTATACGAAGCCAAAAAAACCACGCTCAGTAGGTCTGGACGTGCCGGGTCTGGACCCATTAAAGTTTCTACAAACGAATAACAGTTTGTATTGCGGCCAGCCTGAACGTATGAGGTTTGTCAGTTTTAAAAGATCCTGCCTTAATGGCAAGTCTTTGCCCGTAATTCGGCTACCCGAAAAAAGATATTGTACTATCAGTTACTAAATATTTGTCATTTCCTTAGGTTATTCAAAGTTCACCGTCATGGCATTCCTATTCTACATGGCCTGCTTCCTGACTTTAACGGCGCATTCGCAAGGATTTGTTATCAAAGACACGCCATCATTTTGCAAAAACTTGGATTGCCCACGATATAAAGTTGTCAACAAGACGGCCGACTTTGAGGAAAGATGTTACCCGAGTTACAACTGGGTGAGCACGGATATCTCAGGTAAGACCAGGGAATATACATCCACCGTGGACACGTACGTACTATGAGCAAGCACGCTGGCCAACTACTAGGGAAGGACAATTTGTTGCCTAAGAAAAAAAGTTAGCAAAATTTTCGGACAAGCTTGGTCAATGCAAAATCCTGAAGGGATGATTTTAGAAGTTTCTATCTATGTTAAAAATGTTAAGTTTATTGACGAAGTGAGCCATGGAATGAATAAAAAGCATGTAAAGAAAAGTTAACGGAATGATCATGTAGCCGAGATGAGTATTATCGTTGCAAAACTCGTTGACATTTTTCCCTCCTTAAATTTAGACGAAGACTATGATATAGCTATCGGAACAGGGTTCGAACGGCTTTTCAAGTACATTTCGGGCGCAAACAAGCAGAAGGTAAAAATACCGATGACTGTACCAGTAGCCATCGAGATGGAGGCGGGAGCTGGAGCGTTCTGTAAATCTACCTGTACGGAGAGCTTCTTCGTTCCTTTTAAAGACCAAGAAAACCCTCCAAAGCCGACGGACGAAAAGGTTTACATATCAAACTATTCAGAGCACTGTCAATATGTCGCTTCTTATCCTGGCATCAGCACTGGAACTCTGGTAAAAGAGATGGTTGCTAAACTTGCCGCTGCTTTAGATAAAGCGGGAAAGGGATCCACCTACTATAAAGACACGTTTTTCTTCGCTGGTTATGACAGCCCGTTCCAGCTGCTTCATCGCCATAATGAAGTGTGGTTCATTAAAAAGTCAGGCAACGTCGTAAATTAGTGTTTTTTCGCAGCGATATGAAAAGTACTTTAAATTCATAGTGGTACCTGCAAGATGATCTGTACTCTGACGCATGATTTTGTCATAAATAATAAACAGCAATCATAGGGTAACAGTTTTTTTTCCCTTTAAAATAAAGTACCAATGTGGAGTTTCAGTAGTCTACGATTAAATGTCTGCATTCGATAAGATTTTAAAGTCTTAACATTCACATCGGTGTTATCTTTGAGGCAGCCTTATCTGTTCAGTTATTTCAAAATCCACAATTACAGTTTCGACCCAGGATTTTAAGAAAGGGCGTTAGAGAAATAGGATTACACGCAACAGGTCCTCGATCTCGGATTTTTTCATACACCCAAACATCTTCTCGATCCTTTTGAGATATGGCACGGTAAATAATACTTTGACTGACTTGCTATTTGAAGCTATTCATTAATCTAAGTTTAAATGAAGTCTCAGCTTTGCTTGCTTGCTTGCTTGCTTGCTTGCTTGCTTGCTTCCTTCCTTCCTTCCTTCCTCCCTTCCATCCTTCCTTCCTTCCTTCCTTCCTTCCTTCCTCCCTCCCTCCCTCCCTCCCTCCCTCCCTTCCTCCCTTCCTTCCTTCCTTCTTTCCTTTCCTTCCTTCCTTTCCTTCTTTACTTCCTCCCTCCCTTTCTCCCTTCCTTGCTTCCTCTCGTCCTCCCTCCCTCCCTTCCTCCCTTCCTCCCTTCCTCCCTTCCTCCCTTCCTCCCTCGTTTGTTCATTCGTTAAATGCTACGGACTTGGGCTTTGAGTCGGGTCCGTAATCCTCGCCTCACCGCTGACATCCTGTAACTGTTGAGGTTTTCTGGTTCACGTGGAGGGGCGAAGGTTACCAATGTTACACGGAGTCACTTTTCGATCGTGATTCACAGTTTCACACCAAATTATTGGTAGTTTAGTGACCGAAATTGTCCTTCCCCTCACCAACACGCAAGCTGCTCTACGGTCCCCAACTCTTTTGCCATGTAGAAAGAGAGCGTAGAAACTGGGAACCAATATGCTTTTTCAAAACAAATATGGCGAATGAACAGACAAAGTGGAGAAATGTGGATAACACTTAACAGCATTTTTTACAATGTCTGAGGAGGAAAAAGAAAGGTAATATTTATACATTAAATTAAAATAAGTGCATATTTTCGTTTTAATGAAATTTACTTCTTAATTCTTGTAAATATGACGACTTTATTGTCAGGGAGGGAAGATTGAGGTCAGCCATTGAAAGGCGAGTTGAGAAGGAAGAACGGGCATTTCGTGTAGTGGAGAAGATGGTCTTAAATGATTTGGTGGACCGCGAGTTCTTTATTAATGCTGTAAGTTATTTTATTACGAAAATCTATTGCTGCTTCACCAAATACGGAGACACGAGGTTCTAAGCTTCGTCTAGTATGTAACCTTGGAAAGTTTATTTTTGAAACATGGTTTAAAGATGTCAGTTTATTCTGAAAATGGTTTGTTTACGGTAAGGACCCGGATTTGTATAAATTGAAATTTAACCAACAACCTGAACATTTCCAAATCATCAAAATCATTTTAGAATGCCAAGTCTTACCCCAACTGTCGATAGTAATGTTTAATAGTACACGGACGTTCATAGTACATGCAGAATATTCTTCTTTACCCTTGTACACAAACATGTCTGGTCACCTACTATTCTCATTAGCTTGCCCAATGGTCTGGTAACTTTTTTTGTGAATGTTATAAGGGAATGTTCATTACTGTGTCACAATACAAGGATGTTGTAGAGGAAAGAGGAATTTCGAAACTATGTGGATATCCCTTATGCAGAAATGGATTGACTCAGGTAGATTCCTCATTTAATTTTTTTTTTGAAACTGTTTTTGTGGTAGTGCAGTTAAACATTATACTTGCAGAAGTATGGTAACTGGTAGATCAAATGGTGGTTGTATGATCATTGTAAGTTAGCTGGTGCTAGTGATATGTTGGTGCTCTCTGTAATACTGTAGTAATGGCAGTTTGAACCATGGCAGGGTCTTATTTTTTAGTTAAAATATTAGTAAAGATAATGGTGGCAAGTATTGAAATAATGGAATAGCAAATAGGGAATTGCTATTTGCTAAAACAAGTTTTCTTTTTGAAAATCTTATTTGACTTCATTAAGTGGTTGGGCTCATCCCTTTGAAGAGCAAAATTTTCTGGCCTTAGCCAGAGTAAAATGCTAAAGTGTGCCCTTGCCTCTTAATGGGTTAAGTTATTGAACTAAACCTGATAATAGTTGCTAGAAAGGACAATCACAGGTGGTCAAGGTTGTAATATTGGTTTAGTGGTCATTTCATTGGTAGGCCATGGTGTTGTGTCAAGGTTGATATAGAGGCAGTGATAGGACTTGTTGCTGAAAAGAATGGAGATGCAAATGTTGAGATGGATTCTGGGAGTGTTGTTAAAAGATAAGATAAGAAATGATGAGATCAGAAGAAGATGTGGTGTGTTGTGCATTGCAGAGGAGGTTAAGGAAGCAAGGTTAAGATGGTATGGACATGTGTTGAGGAGAAGCAAAGAAGAGCCAGTTAGAAGTATTATGGAACTAAATATGGAGGGAAACAGAGGATGGAGGAGACCAAAGAAGAAATGGTTAGATTGCGTGAAAGAAGATTTGAATGAGAATGGACTAACATCAGATATGATGAGGGATAGAAGCTATTGGAGAACCAGAATCTGAGCAGCCGCCCCTGGGACAGTCTGGGACTAGGGCTGTGTAAA
Source organism: Heliopora coerulea (assembly GCA_030142905.1). Lineage (NCBI taxonomy): Eukaryota > Metazoa > Cnidaria > Anthozoa > Scleralcyonacea > Helioporidae > Heliopora > Heliopora coerulea. The sequence goes on from JASJOG010000131.1 coordinate 88,434, forward strand.
AGAAGAAGAAGAAGAAGGAGAAGATAGAACTTGTGTTTGTGATAATAGTGGTGGTGGTTGGAGTATTTACCAGAACTACTGAATTAAAACCAGGATTATTATTTAATCATATTTTAAGGTGTTAAAACAGAAATACAAGATATGTCTGAAAGAGAATAAAGTTTATGACATCACTGAGAGGAAGGTAATTTTCTATCCCTTTTTGTTTTTGTTGGCAACCTGGTCATTAACAATATTTTATAGATTATCCTAAAGAGTTTGAGGAACACCTTTTGTATGTCTTATGGAGTAGCTATTGTGGTTACCTGATTGGCTGACTTTTTAATCCACCTATTTTTTTAGAATTTTTGCAGTAACATTTGTTACAAAGCATCAAAGTATTATGAGTCACAACTTTTGGCAGAACCTGTTTGGATGAGAGACAAAATGTTTGTATTTACTTTATTTCATTGAATGATTTACTTTGTGTACATAGGATTTCGTTATTTACAATGAACAGTGAAACAGATTTATCACCCCTGATTGACATAAATTTATTTATCCTGTTAACCTGCTTCATTCTGTCAAGTGTACTAGTGCCCACTTTGGCCCTTAAGTAATGCTTGCATTGCACTGATATGCCCATTGCTAAGGGATCTGAAACCAGGAAACTACTTGGAAAAAAATTGCCGATGCCTGACGCATTAATACCTGAAATCTTCATGTACCATAACTTACGGCTAACTACCTCCTGTTCTCTGTAATTGATTAAAAGTTGTTTTGGGAATTTTTTAGGCCATCCATGGAACTGAAACTGCTGGAAGAGACCAATAACCCAAAACAAAAGTGAGATTTTTGTATTGTCTCACCATTTTGCTGGTAGCACTTCAATAAATTCTTGTTAATGACTGTCCTGACCCTGAGAGTGTGTTAATGACAGTAAAGCAAAAACTGGTCAACCAAGAACAAGTGTACAGAAATCTTTTCATGATAATCTGACACTGCTGTAATCAACTGGAAAATGATGTTGTTGCGAGAATATCTCGTGCACTTAAGTTGGATAAAAGCTCAACTCCAATCCCTGTGGACTTGACAGCTCAACAGGTAGAGCGGCGGACCAGTTTCCCGAAGGTGCGAGTTCAAATCCCGCTCAAGTTAACATTTTCTAATTAACTTTGGCAGGGTCAGATTATCATGAAAAGATTTCTGTTCACCTATCTCTGAGGATGGGACTGAAATAAAAGGAGCTAGTGTAACAATGGATGTTATCCGTGAAGCCATGTAGACACAGAGAACCCAGACAAAACTTCAAGATAAATGGGAGGTCTATTCCTGATGCAAGGTTGACCAGTTTGGCTACAAGTATATCTATGAAATAAGTTGAAGTAGATGTAGAAAGGGCTTAAAGGTAATAATCTGTCAAAAAAAAAAACTAGAGAACAAGGTACGGACGTCTCGAGCGAAAGCCCTTCGTCATACTCATCCCACTCCATCCTAGCTCTTCTCACCTTACCCAAACCATCCAATATTCCTGCTTGTATCTCATTTTATCCCCCTTACTCCTCGCCGATTATTTCTTCCATGTATTTCAGTTCACATGCTGTTACCCGTAGTTATTTCGTTTCATTTTATTCCACATAGTCCCATGTCTACCATCGGATTTAGTTCCACCTCATCTCGTCGTACACTCATACCCTGTCTCATTTCTCACTATTTTGACTCAGCTATCGCTTTATCACAAATCTAACTCCAGCTTTTTTACTGAGATTTCTCCTCTACTTGATTGACTCCGTCTAACATAAATATTAGGCTTTCGGGTTCTGGTGAAGAAATGTTCATCAATACGAAGGCTGGCTTTTATTCAAGGTATGTTTATACTGTAAAAATGAAAGTTTGTACTTTTGGCTCTAATCTCAGTAATGCACTCAGCTGTCCATAAAGTGAAATCTCATCTCACGGCCACCGTCTAGAAACACAAACGACCCATGCTATTGCAGGCAAAACTTTAAGTGTCGTTCGGAATGCTGAGAGCAATATAAAAGCTGAAGCAATGGATATGCCGTGATATGGACTCGATGGTTTATAAAGTTCGTGAAGAGAAGGAGTCACCTAACAAACCTTATTCTCGCTATGAAATTCAACTTTAAATTCCCGAGGCTCAAAAGTAGTTTTTAGGTTCCTGGAACCCTATCAGTGTTGCGTTGTTAAAGCAGCAATATAGGCCAGGTCAACCAGAAAAGGTTAAAGAATGGTGACATTTAAAATTGTGTAATTAAATTGTGTCAGCGTGAATTCCGCATATTTAAAAAAAACAACTGGTAATGCTCTAACCTTTTCATATTTATACCATTTTAGCAACGACAAGTTTGAGGATAAGCCGAAACTGCGCTCAGAAAATACCAGAATAGGACCGGTTAGTGGCCGATCACCTAGGCCTGACGAAGATGACGGTTCTTATTACAGCAAAAGTTGTCCCGGATTGAGTGACGTCAATGACGACGGTGATGATCGCGTTCGGTCTAGTTATGGTCAGCTGGAAGATAATATTAGCCATGCGTGTAAACGTCTTGAGAATGTTGACCTTAATGATGGAGCTGGGTATGATGATAATGATCAATGTGCTGATGATGACAAAGATGATGAAAGTGATGATGATAGAGACGATGTTGATGATAGTGATGATAACGATGAGGAGAAAAAGGAGGAGGAGGAGGAGGAGGAGGAGGAGGAAGACTTCAGGAACAGAATGGTTACCAAGCATAGAAGCCTCTCTCGTCGGGAAACCAATCCACCGTCAAAAACGTCTCAAAAGGGGGGAACTTCTGATAAAAGTAAGAAGGACAAAGGAATATACCAAAACCCAATTGAATCAAGCCGTGAAGAGTCTGAGGCAAGTGTTTCAAATGATATAAAGCGAACTACAAAACAACGTCTCCTTGACAGCCCAAGAAGGAACCTTGAGGAAAGCGAGGTTCGTTACGTTAGTAATTCACGTAAAATGCTTCTTGGAGGTTTGAATGAAAGTAGAAAGCATAAGAATGGAGTGGAAGAGAGGATTAATTCTGAAATGAAGAAAAAGTCTGAGGCGTTCCAAAGTGCAAACGGATCGAGTTTAGGATCAAAAGTCCTGAATAAGACGGATTCTATCACGAAGTCAGATGGTGTGGATTCTTGCGCGAGTTCGCGTTCATTAGTTAATGATGTTGAAAACAGCGAAGGCGATACGAAAATGAAACGTTGTGTTGAGAATGTGCGTCGAACGTTACTTGAATGGTGCAGTGATGAGACTAGGAACTACTGCCTCACATCCCTTCAGCAGGAGGCTCATAAATATAAATCAGGTGAGAAAACAAATGTAAAGTTTGTCCATTGTGTTCTAGGGTCAGACAATAAGCTAACGTTCACCAATCTCAAATCCGTGGAAACTGTTTCTGAGTCCTGGTAGCTCAAAGGCTAGAGCGTCCTACAGGTCATTAGAAGGTTGCGGGTTCGATCCCCATCTGGGGCTCAGAAATCGTATTCTGAGGATAGAGCTTGACAAACTTTCATCTGAAATTAGAGATTTCCAATCTCCCACATTTCTAAAATATTTATATCTCATCCATAATGTCAGTTCCGAATTGCCGACATAACGAGGCAAGCCTCTTGGAAATCCGGCATGATTTTACGCGTGTAAGTTCACGTGGACACAACCTTAGAGTCCATGTTTGCCTGCGTCAAATATCTACAAACAAGAGCTCAGCGGAAATAAATATTAAGAAAACGCTTGGACATATTTAATATTTTTATAAGAATTATGTTTTGTAAGAATTACGGCAACTCAATGCAAAGTTTGAAGCAACATGTACACGTGTTTTTTATGTTGGAAAACCAGAAAGGGTACGACACTGCAATTGGAACGAAGTAGCTTGGGAAAATTTTGTTTATTTAACTCTAGATGCGTATTTTAGAAATAGGAAACATGTCCTTCACCTCAGTCAAGTTCCTGAGACTCTTTCCAAGTTGAAAGAAGACGAGAGAAGCGTGCACAAAATGATGTAACGAACTGGTGTTCTTTTAGCTTCTCGATCTACACTTGAATAAGGTATCGCAGAACCATATGCCGAAAAGCTGCGCAATGCAGTGTAAGACAGTGATTGAATAAGTTGGCTCAGACAGTGTTTCCCTCAACAACTCCTTCAAATTTAACATGAGTTCAGTGCTCGCTCCTCTCACTCCAGCCATCATTATCAGCCTCAGGAAATGTCAAGCTTTTGAAAATCTTTTTCTCTTGTGAGCCAGGCAGCCCAGAATTCTTTGAAGAGGAGGGAGGCGTCTCTTCGTGCTCTCCCATTGGCTGGTCTGATCAAATTTCCCAGGAATGCGATTTGGATGACGACTTACTCGAAGAAACGGAAAAACAAACAGATGTAACGAGTAGAACGAAAGACAAACTGATAGCTAGACATAAAACATCAGGGAAAACAGTCGCGACGAAGAAGGTAGAGTTGAATTTTCTTTAGTGAATCTTTATCTCGTGTTTTAATTGCAACGAACAACATGAGCTGCTAGTGACCTTAATCATATCCATGAACAGAATGTTAGTTAATGAGTGATATTTAAATGGGAAATTTGAAATATCGTGTTTTGATGTCGTTTTCCTCTCACGGGTGCCACCATGAGGAATGTTAGGAAGATGCCTAGGTTTTTTAATGATAGTATATCAACAGTTTAATCTCTTATTATTTTGAGACATCTTACTTTCGGTAATTTACATCAAGTTGCATTTTCTGATATTCAGCCGAATTAGTATTTCACCAAAGATGGTTCATAAAATTTCTAGACTAAATTTTGCTCCTTTTACTGTTTAGGCAGGTTTAATCGATATTATCGTGGATTTGATTTTTAGAAAGTGTATCTTCCTTCAATTGATTCCAAGAGTCAAATGACCATTCGTGGAAAGATCGTCTCAGAAAAGCTAGCGAAGGCGTAAGTGCTTTGGCAGTCTCGTAAAGATAGAACCTGTTCTCGCAACCGAAAAAATGCAAATAACAAATACATTTATACGTAAAAAGCTCCCAAACCATTTTATTGCCAGTACAAGGAGACGAGGGATTTACTGTACAATTGTTACGGGAAAAAAATGCTCAATTTTGATCTTTTCACCTCGGAAAGATGTCAGATATCTCCCTAGTTTTTTAGGTTCAATTAGTTCCCGTCTTTCTGATGTGGTTGGGGTACCATCGTAACTTTCTTATGCATTACCAGGTTGTTTAGGGAGCTGGGTGTTGACAAGAGTGGTTTTGTTTTAGATTATTGGTTCATTCAGTAGATATTTGAGTCAAAACTCTGTCTAAAGCTTCGTTTTCGTATCTCGGAAACCGTCGTGTAATTGTACCTACATACCAAGGCAAGTTTGAAAATCAAGATGTAAATCTAACCCTAACAAGATTTAAACCTTGTTTTTTAAACTTTCCTTTTTATGTGTATACGTTATTTTTAAGCGAATATGACATATTACATGGCTGGGCTCGCTATCTGGTTTGTACGGAATGACGCACGCTGATTGGCTGCCTAACTGTGCAATAAGTTTTTTGTATAGACCAGCAAGTTTTGGCGGGAAAGTTTCCGAGTTGATTTGAAGACAAACAAGCCAGATTCAGGGACGATTTACGAAAGGTTTATAATAACAAACTACCAACAATTATTTTAAGCAGAAAACTAGATGAATGGATATAAATAAAAACACGAAGTAATTGTTTAAAACAAGCAAGTGAACCTAAGCCGCTCACTCACGAACTAAAAAGTTCGTACAAAGCGATGAAGGAAAACAAATCTTTCCCGTACAGACCTCACACTCGGCTAATAAGTAATCAGTATTTATCCTCCTGAAATTGTTAACGTACCTTTCGTTCTGTTTTAAGTTTACCACCTATGTTGGCGAGACTCGGTCTAACGTTTTTCGACGTTTCGTGCGGTGTAACAAATATTTTGAAAACATTCAGGTAAGAAGACGATAATTGTGTTTGTCTTGCATCACGGGTGTTTCTTGTTGCGGATATCCTTGGCTGTAGCGTACCAAAATTTAGACAATAGAATCACACCCATGGATTCGCTAAGTCCGCGAGTACCGCGTGCACCTGTAGCTCCCCAGCCCCCTTGCAACTCGTGAGAAGCTGTATTTATAATGGCTAAAAGAAAACGTTTACGTACTATTTACTATATGAGTGGTGGCGTTCTATTGGATATACAATCACGATCCGAAAACTAGTGATAATAGTAATGTTTACAACATGAGTGGGCGTGTTGTATTGAATATACGATCACGAGCCGAAGGCGAGTGGTTGTGTATTCAATACAACACGATGAATATACGATCACGAACCGAAGGCGAGTGGTTGTGTATTCAATACAACGCGATGAATATACGATCACGAGCCAAAGGCGAGTGGTTGTGTATTCAATACAACACGATGAATATACGATCACGAGCCGAAGGCGAGTGGTTGTGTATTCAATACAACACGATGAATATACGATCACGAGCCGAAGGCGAGTGGTTGTGTATTCAATACAATACGGACGGGAATGTTGTAAACAACTTATGAGACGAAAACATGGAAACATTTTTATTCTTCAAAAATGGTGAAGATTTCAACGATTGTAGTCGAGAAAATTGCACGAAAAGTTCATGAAAAGCAGCGCAATACTACCACCAGTGGCTGTGTCACATTTACGACAACTGACTAATAAAACAGCGATTTTGTCGTGGTAACAAATTTAAACACAGTTTTTAAATACGTAGATACCATGGTGAATGGTAATTTAAGATAAAGTAGGAGAAGATGAAGAGTAATATACGCTTTAAAGAGGTATACACAGTTTACTAAAGACTGTTGGATAGTTTAAACAGTCTTTAGTAACTGTGTGTAGCTCTTTAAAGCGTATATTACTCTTCATCTTCTCCTATTTTATCTTAAATTACCAATCACCATAGTATCTACGTATTTTTAACAACTGATTAAAGTTGAAATCCTTTTGTTTTTTCCTGATGAATTATTATTGGGTTTTATAATGTTCGATACAATACCGACGCAGATATTGCAGAGTATATATCAAACGAACAGGTGCAAACATTCGTATTCTTCAAAAATGGTTAAGATTCCAAAGATTTCAGTCGAGAAAATAGCACGAAAAATGTATGGAAATTAGTGGTTGTGTCTCTCGATACAACCCTCGTGGTTGTATCACATTTAAAACAACTGATTAAACCTTAAATTCTTTAGTTTTGTTCTTCATGAATTATTAACGAGTTTATAAGATCTTTAACAGAATACAAAGCTTGCGAGATCATAGAAGGAAAAGAAGTTGTTTAATTGGTGTAAGGTTGAGATGTGAAAGGACGGAAGACTTCCAAACAGATTATAAAGTTGGTGATGAAATCAGAACAAGAGTTCTTTTGTAACAAAGGTGTTAAGCAGACAGCAGGGTTGAAACGTGGCAGGAAGGAAGACTTCTGAATATGCTTCAGAATTACATTTAATAATTCATGTTGAAAGCACAAAGGAAAGTAATGATCATTAAATGTCTTTAAATGTGATGAAAACACGCTTTGCTGTCTTCGTCAAACTTCTCTTCCAGCTCCTACGAAATTCTTTTTAAAAATTAGTTTTCAAGTGAGCGAATAATAGGGTTCTTTTTTTATATATTATGCCAGGTCTGAAACACTCGACAGTTGCTTCGTGTTTTTAAGGCCGATAAAGCAATTTTTTCCTTGTTTATCAAACATTGCCTTATTACAAAGTTGGTTGTATGATCGAAGAAAAAGGTCCTTTTGTCTGGGAAATTTCATCCTTCCCTGCTGACAGAGGGAACTCTCGGTATTCACAAGAGCGTTTCAAGTCTTTTGGAAGAGTTTTCGAAACCATGTGTCCCATTTATCACCTAAAATGTGACAGGAAGGAAGACTTTTAAGACGACATATCATGAGAAGAATTTTGACGCAATAGCAAACGTGTTTCCTGAAAAAAATTGTTTCGTAAAACGTGATCACCAATGGCAGGTTACACGGATCGATTTTTTTTTTCATGCAACGGTTTGTTGTGTTAAAAATCAGCTCGTGAAACGTCACCTTTAAGTAGGTTTCAAACTTCGCAACGTTATCGGCGCAAAAGATGTACTTCGACAAAGCTGTTTAATAAGTATAGATTGATGCAGTGTCCAAATGTACCGGAAAGGAAGATATTGAATTAGGTAAGAAGGCTGGTAAAACCTCGGAAGAAAAGTTGTATTTCGACAAAGGTGTTTGGTAGGGGCAGTATTAAAATGGAAGAGAAATGAAGACTTTTAGAAAGGTTAAAAATTCGGAGACATTATCGGAGAGAAAGATCTGTTTCCGCTGAGGAGTTTAAATGTTGAGATGAATTTGAAATGTGATGTAATATACACGAGAAGAAGTGTTTCATCAGATATCCAAACACCGAGAAGTGAGTTGAAAAACTCGGCTAACGCCTCGTTTTTTAACCAACTTCGAGGTGTTTGGATATCTGGTGAAACACGACTTTCGAGTGTATGATATTACATCTCAAACGAATCCGTATTTAAATAGAAAATTGGGTTTAAATTTGACGAAATTCTCTGCTAATTAAGATCAAATATCCAAACTACGTCTCCGTACTGACTTCCCTTGTGTTTTCCTCATGAATTGTTAACGAGTTTGAGGTGGTAAGGAAGATTTTTAAACTGGCGAGAAAGCAACATCTTCGGAAAATGGCTTATTTCAGTGAAGGTATATTGAACGAATGTTTGGTATTCCTGTACTCGGTTACGTGTAAACTGAGTTGACTTGTATTGAGTCAGATAAGTACCCGATTTTGACATCGGGTACTTCAGAACAAGCAATCATAAACAACGGTCGTGTCATGCAAGTAGGCCTTTTAGTTAGGTGACATGTCGACGCTACTGATCGATAGTTACTAGTTGTCAACACCCGGCCTTGACAAACATGAACCAACTGTTACCCGTGTAGTAAATTTATGTCTACCCTGTGAGTTCATCGATACCGGTGGTTGATGTATTTTGAACTGCCGAAGTTTCCGATTTTACGACAAGGTTGGGACATTTGCAGTGCAACATGTTTGATATTGAGAGGATAATTCTTACAAAAACGTAAGTCAAGGAAAGCGTTTCACAGAGCTGCTTCCAGAATTTCAGGTGTTAAAGACATATGCAATGTAGCACTTCCATACTTTAATTTTATAGAGGATAGTACGTCCTTGTATTGTTAGTTAAACCTTTAAAGGTTGAGCTCATTTTCTTTTGTTCATTGTTCTTTCATTGTTTTCGCTTTCTTTTCCCATTTGTTCTTTTGTTCTAGATGTTCTGTATACGGGACGCTGACCCTTAAAGGGTTAAGCAAGGTCAGCGCGCGTAGCCTTGAAAATATTGGAGGGGTTTAGTTAGAAATATTATGGGGCTATATCCTCCCTACCCCTCCTATTTCGCCCATTATAGATGTAGTTGCTTCTGTTCCCTGTGCCTGTAAACTCGTTGAGTTCGCACAAGCTTTGACTTTATTTCTTTGGCCTATTTAGATTCACAAACATGAACATAGTTTTGAAACCTTCTGAATGGACATTGGTTGGGTTAATCATAATTCTAATGTAAGTTCTCCGCCAAGGTAACCTAGTATGATTAAGTTTGTATGCATAATGAGTGGGCTGAATCTTTAACCGTACAGAGTTCAAGACTTCACCCAAGCTTATCTTGGTCAATGACCTCTCAACATTTGCCTTTTCTCGGAATGAAAAAGTGAACGCTACAAACATCTTCTCATATTATTTGATTCTTTAGTTACTACAAAAAATACTTTAAATGTGACGTTTCTCGTATTGATGAGAAGGTTGTAGGGTTTTTTCCACATGTGCAAACTGAACATTTTCTTTATTCATAAGTGGGGAATTGAAATCGTTGTTTAGTGTTTAATCAAAAAGAAACGAGTATGACCTGTACTGTCTACAGTCCTGCTCAGAATTAAGAATAACACAGTAAATTTACCCCTTACATATGAACCATAACGGTCTCATTTAAATTTGTAAGCCTACTTCCTACTCCCAGGATCATATATGAATTCTTCGCCTGAAAATCACAGAGAATTCGGGTTTGTTGCATCCCGTCTTCCAGTTTTCTTAAAGGCAGCCACCAGATGAGCTTTCTGGCCGCTTTTGGACTTCTCAAATCCAAGCTAAGAATGTGATGAAGATCGAAGTTATGCTCGCTCTTCTTTTTCATTTCTAATTCTTCGTCAGGAAGTGCTACGAAACGTTATATGAACTGTAATGATGACTCCAGCCAGTGGCTGGGCCTGGATGTGAATCCGGGAAAAGCGAACGTGAAGATTATATTGCATGTCCATCTCGGCTTCGTTTTTTTGAAGGTGGAGTCATCTTTTGAGTATCTATAGAGTTCAGTGCTGAGGTCTGTTTGCCTTTCATCGTGGGGAAGAACTACATCGAGGTCGTGGATGGTCGATGTGTTCTGGTTCCAAGGCTTGTAGATACGTGTTTGATGCTGCCCTCATTTTTCCCTATTTGCAGTTTAACGAAGTTTGACCCAACGTTGAAAGTACTGCTGAGATATCGACAAAAAGACCTTCACTCATTGCTAAACGGCATGGCTATCAGCGACGACGATCTAGACGGGTTAGTGAATGTTTTCTTTCGCGAGGAGAACTCGTCAGCTTTTCCAGATACCGCATCTGAATCTGACCAACGAGAATTTAACATGGAGGAACTGGATTGAGTTTTACAACAAAGTCAATTAAGGTCAGTGGTGATTAGAGTATATTCGTCGTTTGCCGGAACTGTGTGTAACGTAATCGTTGAGTCAAGTAAGGACAAAGACATGTGCTCTGAGTTAAACGAACTCTTGTGACAGAGCTACAAGGATATTACAAACTGCCTACAATGAAAAAAGTCTGAAAACAATGGCTGTTTCCTGTTACATTTCGCCTATACACGTGCAGAGACATGCAATGCGTCATGCTTGATATCAACTTTGTTCAGGAAAATGTTGTGACTGCAGCTTGCAGCATTAAACCTTTCGGCTCCATACCCGACTTTGGTATTTTACTCGACCTCTTGGACAGGAAAGGGTTAATGTACGTGAGTCTATGGTAGATTTGTAAGTAGCGTACGATTGCATTGACTAACCTCGCTGTGATGTTAGATGCAGTTGAAGTAGCGCATATCAAATACTGATAAACCAAGAGCGAGGTCCGTACAGGTCTGTACGGAAAAACCCCTGTGGCAAATAATCTCCAATAAACGCCGACCAAACGAGCTCAATGAGGACTTTTGTTTCCTTTCTTTTTGTTTCCATTCTTTTTTTGTTTCTTTTAGTTTTCTTTCCCATTTTTAACTAGGTTTTCGTGGCCGGATGTTGCTGTTTATCTCACCTCGTGACTTCTCCGTTTTGCTCCTCGTTCTCGCCAGTTAAACGGTCATTTATGGTACTTTTATACAATTAGCTTTCAAGAAAAGCAGCGCTAGTGTCCCATCACATTTTATCACATATCAGTCAACAAACGTGACGTGCTTGCATTCCTAAATTTTAACACCAAGTTCAAACGTCGCACTTTTTTTGGCGTCGAGTTTAATGTCAATGAGATCAATCCTTTGTTCATGTTCGTTTGCATTAGGTACACATAAAATTCAACCTTTAGTGTAGGAACTAGTTCCCGAAGTATGTCTTACTGGTGGGCCAACTTTGAACTTAATTTCAGTTGACAGTTGACGTTGAATTCAGAGAAATTTGTTAGTCGATCAAGTACGTCCATTTGTTGAGTCAACGTGGAACTTGTATCAAGTACGTAAAAATGCAGTTGATACTTTCATTATAGTACTTCGCTCGGATATGTTCCCCGGCTGTGAATAGGCGAGATAATTGAAACTTTTACGGTATCCAGAAAGGCGTCGTGTTTATATAGATTGATTAGAAATTTCAATCAGGGAACTTGCTGTAACATCTGCCGAATCTCCCAACGACTTTACACGATATTTTATCATCTCCTGTAGTTCTAGAGATTTTAAGTGCAGAGAGTAGATTAAATACTTCGGTTAAAGACACAGTTTGCATTTTAAATACGGGTTCTCTAATATTGGCTATATTTGTTGATGTTTGTGCATTCACCAAGTGACGTCATATCTGGGCTACTGGAAACGGTCGATGGTGCGAACGAAGGTGAACATTTTATCTCGTCCAAGCGTATAAAACCACCTCGAATGGTTTCCACCCTTTTTGACGCGAAAAAAGCGCCGTGCAGTTTGATTTCATTAGTTCTTAAATCTGTAGCCCCAGCATATGCTTTCAGTTTAAGATGGTGGACGTGCATTTTATAGGTCTGTAAGGGTTTCTGTTCAGTATCGACATTAGCGATGAGAACCTTGACGAATTTGAAATCATGCCCAATTTAGATTTCAGTCATCGGTTTTGCAGGAACCACGACTGCCACAACAGATCATGCACTTCAACGTTCAACTTCAACAACACTAGCCTTAACTTCCAATGGGGAAAACAGCTTGAACTTCTCAAGTATCTGTTGTCATCGTCAAAGCAGCAGTAAACGTATAATATTTACTACTTTTCAGCAAACGTTTAAGCTTCCAGGCACTTTTTTCATTCATCAAAATCGTGAATTGGAGCCTTTGCCTTGGTTTTGTTCGCTGGTAGAAAATAGGCCACTCGCCCCAATATTTTCCGTTCGAAGAAAGTGTCTTCGTGCGCAAAATTCGCCTAGTAGAAAACCGGATTAGAGTTCACTGGCTTCTCCAAGTAGTGTAGACATTTTATGGCAACCGAAGCAAAAGTAGAGTAAAATTTTTTTTGAAAGAGAAGCTAAAAACATCGAAGAAAAAACCCCAGACAACTCATTGCACGTGGCGTGTATTCGAATCTCTGATTCTTGGTTTAAAAATCTTCTGTATTACCACAGCCGACAAACAAGTCGACGATAATTGCTGTTATACATTTCCCTCAGTTCCAAAAGAAGGCAGCTGAAAATTAAAAAAGCATAGAGCGTATAATGGTCGACTCTGTTCTGTTGTAATTATTTGTTTTGTACGTAATTATTTCTTCCTGGCGATTATTTTATTTCAAATATCTTCTCAGAAGACGAAGCACAGGCAGCTGCATCCTTGAAAAATCCGATGTTGTGTTTTTATTAGACGTCGAGTGGAATTCTTTGGTTTTTGATCGATTTATTGATAACCACCCTGAGCGGTCCTTCGTGTGAAAGTGATCAACGTTTATTTATATCGCCACGAGGAATTACGACTAACCAAAACTTACCGCATGGCCAGAAAGTCAGCAATTTTTGTAATCTTTGTAATATTCTTTTGGTTTTAACTTATCTTTTGCTCACTGCCTGTGAGTTTAGGTAAGTGTGAAACGTTGAGCCATGTTTATTCTTTGGGCCTATTTTTAAATCAGGAGAACGAGTGAAGGAATATATTCCTGATGCTCCGAATAAAATGGAAGGTGCAGCAATAAATGAAAGGCCGATTCCAGGCGACCAATGAGTTTAAGTGTTCATTCCTAAATAATTTACAGCAGACGTTTTACAAACATCTTTCCAAATTTATTACTGAAGAAATTGAATGTCTCCGCGGATTTGTTTTTTTTATCTCCTGGTATTATGAAGATGTGCGACTATTGCGATTATCCCGCAGAGATTGCGTGGACATTGTTTTGACTTTGCTGTGTTCGAAATTCTTAAATTCTCTGCCGAAGAACATCCGATATTATCAGAACTTTGGTTCTCCTTTCTGCTCAACGCATTCAGTAATTTCAATGAGTGTATTTTACCTTAAATTGAGACTATTTTGTTTTTGGATTTTGTTGATTAAGCGCGGGGTCTGAGCGTTTTGCACCAACTGCAATTATACACTTTAATTGTCTTGTCACCCAGCTAACTTAACGTCAGTCACAACATATTGTCAATTAAGTGGCACAAAAGGCCATTCTGGTAAATGAGATTCTCCCTCATACTAATTTTCTCTTGTTCGATTTGCGAAGTAAAACATTTAAACAGTTTCCGAGTTTTATCGCTCCGGCAATCTATACCCGCCTCTAGTTTGATAGAAAACCCACTCATTTTGTTAGATTGTATCGGCCGGAAAATACTGTAAACAATTCGGTTGGTCTTTAACCTTGTTAGGATTCACTGGATTCGTTGCTGCAATTCAAATTTTTGAATTAATTGGGAATTCATAATGAAGACGTCTAAATTTGGACAAACATTTATTTAAATTTTTACCGTATCGTCCTTTTATCATATCGTAAAGTCTCCTTGGGAAGGAATGCCTTAATAAACTTCAAAATACGCAGTTCTCTGAACAAAAAAGCTGGCATGAGTGTCTCGAGGAACTCTGTTATGTTAACCCATTAGTTTGCTCTAAATTTAACTCTTCGAATGAGCTTGATTGCTCGTCTGCTTTTACAAATGTTTCGTCAAGATACCTCTCGATTTATTCCAGAATGGACTTCGTTTCAGCGATGCCTTGTTCTTGGTCCCCCGCTTCATTCCGTTCTCTTCACGCGTATGCATTTTGTTCTAATTCTGTGTTGTTCTATTTTAATACAGTCATCAGACAGTCTTTCTTCCTCTGTCTTCTTCCGTCTTAATATCGTTATTATCGACTACAGCTTCGAATTTTAGCGGCACAGTTTCCGTTGAAATCTCAAGACTTAGTTTCCTGAAAGGGGTCCGTATCACGTGTGCCATTTATGTATGTCTATAACGGTCAATTTTGTTTGTTTTTTTAGTCCGGACGATTCTATATGACTTGCTTCACTGTTAACGGTTAAAAATTAGGTGGTGAATCAGTTCAAAAGCGCATGGTCTGCACTATTAATCGGCGTAGCGTGCAATAACAATATCCTCGGTAAGCTGGTGTAAGGGAATCTTTGGACGAGATATTATTTATTTTTCATGGTATTTTACAGTTCAGTCGCTACACGGTCGCACTCACACTCGTTCCTGAAAACAAAAATAAGAACTGCGTTTGATTTTTCGAGATTTAAAAATGTTTGTTACCTAGGGAGTCCTCTTTAGTGTGCGTAATTACGCATTTCGTGATGTTGTCATTGCTTGCGCTGTTGCAATTTCTGTTTAACCCTTTCTGGCCCGAAACGTCTCCTTTTGACGGGTAAAATCGTCTGACATTAGCCAGAGTAAACTGAGATTCGGATTCGGTACAAAGAGAGTTTTCCCGTCTGTTTTTATGAAAATTGAAAATTGAATTTCAACTGGGTTAAAAGCTTCCTTAAAGGATCTTCCTATGGATTGTACATGCTTGTTTTGTTTTTTTTTTTTTGTTTTTTTTTTCTCTCCACATTTGCTTCGAAAACTGGAAAGTTGCTCAACTAAAGAAATCACATTTCCTTGCCCAGATTGCATCTGGAGGCTTCAATGCATGACTAACTGAACCTGGGCACCTTCGAAGATGTTAAAACACGCTGTAAATACTCCGAAAATGGGCATCGTCTCCAAACAAAGGTTCGTGACGCCAAGATACTTTTGTTCAAAGTTTATTTGTGTAATTGAAAGCTCAATTACGGAACATGCTGTTTACAGCATCTTAAGTTTGCAGCCATTGTTAAGTCAACATAATCGGCCACGTAAAATGTCTTGCGAGCTTCTTTAAGAAGGAACGCCTTTCACGTATAGTAAAGACATCTTTGCTGGCGATTTTCATTTCCTCGTTTTAGTGTATTACTTATTTCGCTTTTTACCGCAGCAAGGTCAACGTTATTTTATTCCGGATCGATTATTTAAATAATTTACGTCCGAGTCAGTTGCTATTGAGCTTGTGCCACTAACCCGAGTTAATTGAACATCTGAAAATGATCGTTTGATAATAAGACCCGATATATTGCAAAAACAATGACTGTGGTTGTCAGAGTCGAGTGCATTAACGGTACAAAAAGTTTCCTAAACCTGCCTTAAGTGAAGTATATTCCACTAAAACCTACAGCGTAGTTCTTTGGAATGTTGGGCAGTGTATCGACTATTTGATTATTCCCGGTTTCTCGTGCAGTTCTTTTTAATATCTTAATGTCGGCACGAAAAGGTTTATCTCATAAATGTCTTTTTCTTTGTTCTTCTCTCCCCATCTTTTTTTACTGACCGTCCAAAGAATGGCCCGTGTGCCTTATTCTTTTGAAAGATCTTCGGCCGAGCGAATTTGTTAAGCCGCGGCCATGATTAAATCCTTTTGTCTCGCATGCAAGCCGTGTCCAGCTGCCTCTTTCCTCTTGTTTCTGGCGTATGTTAATTAGATCTGCGTGTCACACAACGTCGAGGGTGTGCTTTCAAATTAACTCTCTATCGCGACAAGATTTGTGTCATTTGTAGCCAACGTCGTGCAAGGCTGGTGAATCTGCTCGTCCTTCTCACTCATCATGCCACGGTCGTTCTTAGTCAAAAAGAGACAAAGCCACCAGTCGCGCTGTTCCGAAGACCCACCAGAATGGATGGAGGAGAACGCGAGGCCAGGTAAACGAACAGAATCTTTTTAAGGATTCTAAGTAGTCCATTAGTCCAAAATGTGGCAATGATTTGCGAACCCTTTCTCAATCTGTGCGAGGCGAAGGGTCACAAAAAAACGTACCGATACTCACAAATCAAAAGTGTATCATGGAGATCTTCATCCAACTTGTTCGCGTAGCTTCCACTGTATTTGTAATCCTTTCAGGAAGTCCCAAGCGCTCTGCAGCCCAACCATTTGGGCTTGTAAAGCTACTTTGTTTCACCTTTGATGAACAAAAACGTATGTTTCAAGCACGTTCTTCTAAGCTGTATTTTCAGAGCGGGGTTATTCCCTCTGTGGTGTCGTCTGAGTCGTGGTGCTGTTTTCCGGTTATTTTTGATGATCACAGCAGTTGTTTCGTCTTCCGTTATAGAGGCGCGATTATGCCAACGTGAACACGTCACTTGGAAGTAGGATTTCACTTATTTAGGCCATCGAAACAAATCTTTAATCCGAAAATCTCGGATGCGTTTCTCCGAAAGCTGAGGGGAATACATTTATTTACTTAGGCAATTTTTTGCCGTTCTCCGGCTCAATCTCATCGATTGGGAATGCTTGAAATTATCTCGGAATGACGCTACTAGTTTCTGTCTGAAGTTTGTCAAGAATACCCCGGGATGTCGATAAATGCGGAGGTTTTATTTCCGAAAGGATGGGGTTGGGACTTTCAAAGAAAGGGTTTTTTTCCGTGTTCCTAAGTACATGCGTAGCAGCGGAGTAAATAACAGTGAGTGTCTCTTAGAGGCAACGCTGACGAAGGGACATCAAAAATCTCTCTGTTTTTTATCCAAAGTGCCTAAAACATTGTTAAATTTGCGGAGGCGAAGTCCTGTGCGCATGTCCGAACTGGGAAGCTGTTTCCATATGGAAGGAAATCGATGAAACGTGCCTTGAAGTCACCATATCACTTTTTCAATCGAATTTCTTTGACAAAAACAAATACTTAACAACAAATATTACAGCTCAGTGCAGGGATTTCTCCCGAACTTAAGCTGTGGGCTAATGTAATCTAGGAAGAACAGTTCATTTGCCTTAGGTTTTCCTGAAAACTGATCGTTTTTTGTGCTTTGTGTCTGTTTAGTTTTTAGTGGTTTTAGTCTATTTTGATTTTCGCTCCGAAAGAGTAAATAGGACAAGTTGTCGTGGTGCTAATTTTCGCTACAAAGCCGCACAAGTCTCTAAACTGGTTTTGAACCTTTACGCTATTTTAAACGTCCCCCATGGGGCTTCGGGTAATGTTCTATTTTTATTCCCGGATCAGATGAAACGCAATGATTCAACTCAACGCCAAACAAGAAACCCGAGCCATTAACTCCGTGTTGGGGCTAACTGTGTCCCATAGATGTTGCTACGTAAAAACTGTAGAAAAATTTTGGTTATAGAGTGCTTCCACTTGCGACTTCTCTGACAGTTGACTACCCCAGTCTGCTGATCGTTAGGTATAATAATTACATTATTTAGAACTTAAATCTCGCGAGCCAAATATATTTGGTAAGTCCACAATGACTGACAAAACGAGCCGCGTTGAACTGTCTGTTGTTCGTCTTCATGTTACAAAAGACTGTTTAGTAGATTAACTCGTTGATGGTTCCAGAGCTGTTGTTTCTTTTTCGTTCGAGGATGAAATTGAGGCGAAAACAAATTAGGTTGATGATCTCGAGAAGGATTGGCAACTGGTGTAGTGCGAACTGAGAAGGTACAAATCCCTGTAAGACTAAATTTCTCGTTGTTGGAGCACCACAACTCGAGACTACTTTGGCAGAGAGTTCCTTGGAAAAAACATTACACCCTATATTTTTAGCAAAGGATTTGAGTATTATTGAATAATTTATGAAATTTGATGAACACAAATTGGCATCCTTAGAGTCAGTTGCATGTTAAACCCAGAAATATTGACTTTCATTATAGTCTCTTTCTAAGTAACTTGTTTTACTGCTCTTCAGCATGGGCAAACATTACAACCTGACACATTTGGAAACTTCAGTCCAAAAATTTGCAGCGAAAATAATCACAAATACGAAGAAATGTTAACACACATCACCATTGCTGACGGACTTGAATTGGTTTGTCGTTCATCGCCATTTGACTCTTAAGCCTGGTTCACACGAGCGACAAATATAAGGACAAGATCAATAAGAAAACAAAGCATATTTCCTTTGGAACTTGCGAAGATAAAACAACAGTTTTTCTTTGTTTCGCCTTTTGTTCGGCTCTTGGCTTATGCTTGGACTATGATCATACGCTTATGATTACGACGATCCTTATGTCGCAGGCACGACTTCATTCCTTTATTTTGCTTTTTTTTTTAGTCCTTATCCTTATGCTTTTGCTCTCGTGTGAACCAGGCTTTGCCGTGCGTGAGCTCTCCCTTGACGAGTAAAATGGTCTGGTATTAACCAGAGTAAAATAATACAAGTCTCATGCTGCTGTGAAAGTGTTAGAGTATAGAGATATAATTTCAGAATCATCCTCAGAGATATACAGTATACATAATATACATATGCTGAAATAGAATTGAAGTACTGCACATCCTCTCATGGATAAGCGTTAAGTTGTCGCGAGAATATCTTGTGCATTTAATTTGGATAAAAACTCGCCTCCGATCCCTGTGGACTCGATAGCTCAAAAGGTAGAGCGGCGGATTGGTATCCCGAAGGTGCGAGTTCAAATCCAGCTCGAGTCAACATTTTTCAGTTGACTTCGGCAATGTCAGATTATCATGAAAAATTTCCGTTCATAGGGATCTAATACAGCTGTTTAAGCGTGTTAATGGTGCAACTGGCGTGCTAATGTGGGGAATTTGGTTACCGGATGTGATATACATGACCGTGACTTTCGTAATGTTCAAGATTTGAACATCCCTGATTCCCGGACCAGTTCGTGGCAAAGGACGGTCCATTATCTTGCTGGAACTTTGAGGGACAAGCTTGATCCAACACTTTGGTCAAGAAAGGATATTCTAATCTAGAACACCTGGTCCGATTTCTAACCGATTTATCGGACGTAGTTTATCGGATTCGGTGAATTGGCTTGTTAGTTTAACAAAACGAAAAATTGGTTCCCATAAATCAATAGTCAGGCGTGAATAGAAGCTGCCATACTTCTGCTTGATAATAACGAGCCAATCAACGTGCGCAAGTCTGAGGACGCCTCGTGGACACGTTTTTGAAAATGTCCGATTGCATGTGAAACTTTGTCAAACGACAATGCTTGACAGACAAAGTACATTCGTGTGTGCTACGCTTAAAAAGTTTAAATGTAAACTCCAGAAGTATTTCCTGAATGGTGAAAACATGTTTTAATGATCTTGATCCATTAGTATGTTGGATTCGATCATTTGAAGTTTGCAATTGTGATTTTTCTATATTTTTGATAAACTGGTCTCAGGTGTCTTGCTCAGACAACCAAATAGCTAATTAACGGATGAGTGCTTTTGTCTGACATAAAGTGCTTAATTTCATTGAGACGATCTCTCCAGTTTATGCCGACACAGAGAAGTTAATGATCTTACTTGGTCTATTGTCTGCGAATTCAGAAAGCCCAGTTTAAAAGGTACCAACAGTGGAATAAGCCCGGAAGTGGCGATGTTGTGAGGTACTCAATTTGTGTAGGAATGTCAACGAAGTCCATTGGTCGATACTATGAAAGTGGGAACATATAATACTTGGAATGCATAGGTTATGGCGATAGCCACCCTACAAATCCTTGAGATGATAGATGAACGATCTTCAAGCTTTATTCTCAGAAAAACGATTTCCGATCCCCAGTTGGGGATCGAACCCACAACGTTTTGATGACCGGTGAGACGCTTTAACCATTGAGCTACCAAGACTCAGATGGTGAGCTAAGGTGCAAGTTCGACATACGTGCGACCTAAGCGGAAGCAACTATATGTAATAATGATATTGATGGTTCGATCAATCAGAAATCGTTTTTCTGAGGATAGGATAGAGCATGACGATTGTTCACGTGTCATCTTAAGGTATCTCCAAGATCTTGCACTTCTAAAATATAAATTTTACAAATCCTTCGTGTCTGAAGCTTCCAATCGAAAATTGCACACAATACACAACGGTATTCGGTACTTGATTCCCGTCGAAACTGGACTTGGTGAAGTCTGTTTGGCGCAATGAACTCTTACCATGCACGTGTCGCTTACAATTTCCTCGGAAGTATACATATTGTGACCGGTAATTAGAGTTCGTGAAAACATTTATTATCTTAGATACCTATAAAACAGACCAAACGAACGGAACTAATTATCTTAGGATGAATAAACGCCAACCACTCTACGATCCGGCTTCTGTGTTGCATCCACTTCTTAAAACACGTGGTTGTTTCGTTGTATGGTCGTTAGATACCCAACCAATTCCGAATCGCGACGTGTTTTACTAAGGAGTTCCGCGATTTTCAACAAAAGGACGTTTTATACTCCTGTGGTACGACTTTCAGTGGGCTTTTTACGCTTGTTCTTTGACAGCCCTTCGCCCAACTTGCTGTCTGGGATTCAGAGCTTTAATCAACCTCCAACTGTGTCTTAGTGTTCATACACTGAGTTCCGTGTTTTTGTATTAACCTCCTTCCGGACAAATAACGAGTCAAGCCTCGCTTTTGTGAGTTTGTTTTTAGTTTACACACGAATTACCAGTTTACGGGCAATGACATGCAGTATCATTCTTCAGTATTGATCCAAGCGACGCTCCCCATCCAAGCTGATGGGTTTTCAAATGTTTCCGTTTTCAAATAACACATCCGAATGGGCGATGCGTGAATGCTATCCGTAGAAGTTATCATGCGAATCGTGCTTCCGTGATGCTTGAATAATCATTTTTAAACGTTCCGTTTTTGATTCGTTTACGCGATAACGGTACATTACGTTTTGGGAAGTTTACAACTTGGATATTGTCGGTTAACCACCATCTAAGGCAAACTGGACTTGAATGCATGTTCTTTGACGTTCAGAAAGTGTCAGAGTTTATGTAAAAGGTTCGGTTGTCAGAGTTTACGTCAATATCAACTGACAGCTTGCTCAGTTGTAAAGTCGTTTAGAGTTCCTGAAAATGCCGCGATATGGTGTTTGTAGAACGCGGTCGGCGCGGTCACTCGCCGGACGGATTAACATTTCTTCATTCTATTTGTTTCGGGTGCAAATCTTTTGTTGTTCGAATGTAGACGTGATTGAAGTTTCGACTTCGTTTGCGTAAGAATCCCAGATCGCAATACGTGTGCGAATAATATGAAACCGTTAATGTCGGGATAAACTTTCAAACATTTTACGAGATTTTGGCTAACATCTGTTGGCCTGACAAAGTTAGACGGTTCAAACCCGATGTTGATCAATGCTGTGCAACACGTTTTCGGTCGAATATTGCATGAAAGTTTGATTAGGTGCGACAGATGTTTACTCGGGTAACCGTTTTTCCAAGATTACGGGCCATCAATACCGGCCATTGTTAAGTGTTATGTGAACATGCGCTGTGAGTTGAAGCCTCGGTGATTTTTCGAGCAACAGGATCAAAGCTAACCTGTCAGTCAATTAACAGCATGGCATTTTGGCAAGTCGTTATATAATCTGCAAAAAGGCTCAATTTTGCGCTGTTTCACGCTATATAGGAGATGCTAAGCGGAACGGTTATCAACGGCAATTTGTAATGCAAGTGAAGCCGTTCAAAAGATTGACAAGAACCATTCCCTTGTTCAAAATAGTTTCCATTAACATCATCTTAAATGTGGGTGTTTTGCAAGATTAGGTAGAAAAAGGGCTCGTTCGGGGGCACCGAACGAGCCCTTTTTCTACCAACCAAGTTTCTTTCACAACTGCACAAAAAGGTGCCCAAAAAGGGCACCTTTTTGTGCAGTTGTGATATAGTCAAATAGATCTGCAGTCTTTGTCTTGTACCTCTTATAGATCAAGTTCACCAGGCTTCTTGGCCTGTTCTAAGAAATATTTAATGATACACGTGTTTAGGTGCATACACTTACCAATGACTGTTCCCGAAATGGATTTTTTGCGGATTGCTTTCATAAAGAAAGTCCTGAAATGGGTCTTAAAAATTACTAACTTGTACAGTAAAAATGGGACGCTTTAGTTTTTTTATTTAAGTACCGCACCTCAATGATTTAGAAAAAGAACTAGAAAATGAAAGTGAGTGTTTCAACGATTAGTATGTTCAGGATGAAATTAAAAAGGTTGGTTTGAATTAAATGTAGGCATATAAAACACTGCATTACAGCGATTTTAATGCTATACACCTTCCATCTTTGATGATGCACATTGAGGATTAAATAATACACAAAGTGTGCAATAACACACGCTTAAGCCAGGCTCTGCCACTCAATTCCTTCAAAACGCAAATACATGGAACAGTAAGAAGTTTAAAGGTTGATAACTGTCGTGACTGATCTCAAATTCTTTGAGATTATTCAACACTGTCTACACAATATACTATTTTTATACGACAAACATAAATTTACATGTTGGGTCACGCCACGAATTCCTTGACTTGTTCCCTCATATCTATTTTCTTTTAGTTTCAATTGAATGTTACTTGTATTATAATGTTTTTATAACATTTAACATACGTGAACTATATTGTATATACAATTTGTGCGACGCCCGTCATTAAAACCAACATTTAGCTATTGAGGTTAGCGTCTTTAAATACAGTTTTACCTACCTATCTACCTACCTACCTACCTACCTACTTACCTACCTAGATGCGTAACTACCTACCTACGTACCTACCTACCTACCTACCTACCTGCCTGCCTGCCTACCTACGTACCTACCTACGTACCTACCTACCTACATAACTACCTATCTACCTACCTGCCTACCGACGTACCTACCTACCAACCAACCTACCTACATACCTACCTACCTACCTACTTACCTACCTACCTACAGACCTACCTACCTACCTACCGACATACCCACCTACATACCTACCTACCTTGTCTACCTAATAGACATACGAGTCTTCGTTAATAGCTTTTCTTACGGAAACTCGTCATAGAAATGCCGCAAGAGCTTGAGACTTGCAAGTCCCCAGAGAACCCTCGGCGCCCATTTGATATCGAGAATCTCATTCGTCCAGATGACAAAGGATACATCGCACATATTAAAGACAAGAGCTGCCGATGGAAAAACGAGTTCAGTGGTGTGAAGACGGCGGATACTCATCAGTATTTTTGCAACGGTAAATGGTTTCTGGATTTGTTGTGGCTTTGTGTCATTTTAGCTTCTCGCACATCACTATATTTTCCTCACAACCACTCTGCAAGCCTATCTTTAACCACGTGTCTGTTTTATACCTCGGTTTGCAAACCTGGGATAAGCCACTGCTGTCCGTGGATTTCTGGGTCTCTTGAGGACCTTGCAACCGCTAAGCAGTGCATCAACGCCTAATGCTCTCTGATACCGCTGCTGAAGTCGAGCCCTGTGGACCAAACTGCCCTAAACTTCACATCACTATCACACCAAACTCCCTCAATTTAATTTATTACTGACCTAGTCCATCTTTCAATCTTAACGACAATACGCAATTTTTTTCTTCCAGGGTTTACGCCTTTTCCTCTACCTTACGGAAGTTTCCAAAGTCCATGCACAATGAATCATCTTCCAAATCCGTTACCCGTTTACCCATCGCTGTACCCTAGATTCTCAGTTGTCCTTCATCCAACGCCGAAAGAACCCTCACGTCCTTTAACCTTCCCCAGTAGATGGCGCCAAAGAGCGGCGAACCAACTCGAGCAAGTCGATGTAAAATTCGAACGAAACTCAACGAAGCCAAACGACGACTCAACGAAAGAAGAAGAAGTAACTTTCGAGAAAACTGCGGAATCCAGTAAGAACGTTTCTCAGCTCGGAGAACCGTTTGAATGTCAAAAGTGCAAAAAAGTGTTCGGTACTGCTCACGGCCTCGAGGTCCATGTGCGTAGATCACATTCAGGAAGGCGACCATTCGAGTGCGACCTGTGTGAGAAAACGTTCGGGCACTCGGTGAGCCTGGAACAGCACAAAGCCATCCACATGAACGAGAAAGTCTTCCAGTGCAAACAGTGCAACAAGGCCTTCAAGCGTTCCTCCACGCTCTCCACCCACATGCTCATCCACTCGGACACGCGGCCATTCCCCTGCGAGTATTGTGGCAAGCGGTTTCACCAGAAGTCCGACATGAAGAAGCACACGTACACCCACACGGGCGAGAAACCCCACAAGTGCGCCGAGTGTGGCAAGGCTTTCAGCCAGTCATCCAATCTCATCACCCACAGCAGAAAACACACGGGACACAAACCGTTCGTCTGTACCGTCTGCGGGAGAGCCTTCTACAGAAAGGTCGATTTGAGACGACATTCTGTAACTCACGGTGTCTTGATGTAATACAGGAAACGTTAAGAAGAGTGGGTGGTGTGATGGATATGGACTTGAACGAATTTGGTTTTGACTACGCAACGACTCGAATGTAGCTTCTTCCATCTTCAGGCGTGGTGATATTGAATATTAAACTGTTTATATTCTCGTATATATACATACGTACACACATACTTACATATACATACATATACATACATATACATATACATATACATATACATATACATATACATATACATATACATATACATATATACAGATACAGATACATGTACATGTACATATACGTATTCATATTCGTATACATATACATATTCAAGTACATGTACATATTCCTGTTCATATACACATGCACATACACATACACATACATATACATATTCATATACATATTCATATATACATGCATAGTGTACATATATATACACACACACACACACACACACACACACACACACACACACATATATATATATGTAACACCGTAATGTTCACAATAACGACGTGTCAAAATGCAAGAAGGTACTTCCAAAACATTTGGTTCTCAAAAGCAAAACCAGCTTAAGTCCTGATCAACCACACCACCGGAGAAACACTGAACCGATGAAGAACATTTCCATTTTCTACCAAACAAGGAAGACTATTTCACCGTGGCATCAAACACTTTTCGGTTATGCTTTTCCCACGTGATCTTCTCTTGAATTTATACTTACTTAGAGAAACAGTCTGAGGGAAAAAAAGTATTGTTGAAAGGAAAGAGTTAAACTACGAAAGCAACGGAGCCTTTTAATGTTTAAGTCAGTTGGGGAGTAATCTCTGATTTTTAAGTGCATTTCAGGGAGTTTTTAATTTTTAAAGAAATAGTTTGAGTGGATTTACAAGAAAAACTAGCGAAGCAAAAACAAAATGGCTAAAAGTAGACGGTACGGCCGTGGATAACCACAAACTACTGTTTTAAACAGGAAAAAGTCAAAAGTTAATATATTGCCATAATCTTGGATATAAGATAACTTTAAGTTGATAAGTCATTTCAAAAACTTTCCTGAAAGGAAAGGCATACTGTAATCGTCACCTTAAGGGGTTCGGACGTATTCCGTTGCTATGCTATAGTTAGTGAAGACAGTTCATTTCCACATCTGACTTATTTCTGGTACGGATTACAAACCGAAGGAATCACTAAAAGATTGTATGTGTTGAGTACGTAGGCAAGGTTTTTTGGTTAGGTGTCCTCACATAGTCATAAAAAAAAAGCGAAAAGGTTATAATTTTCAATATTTATGAATTATTGAATGCCATTTCAACCAAGGCTGCGAGAAAGTTTGCATTCAATTGTTCAGTAATGAAATTTTAACAAAGTTATTACAATGTTGGTGTATTTTCAGACATTTTTCACATAAAAGAAGAGTGATATCACAGTAACTTTTTAAACGTGCTTAAAATTCATACATTATTGAGAAAAACCTTCCAGATTTGGATCACAATATAGAAATTAGTGCAACGTAAAAATATACCAAAACTATAGGATTGTTTCTCTTTTGTTTTCAGTGACGTCATGATGACTTCACAGACGTATTATGAATGTATTTGGTAATTCTAGTCTTCACTAGCATCGCGTGAATGTCTGTGAAACTAAATACGTCCGAACTCCTTTAAACCAACTAAAACGTACAATAACTTGTAAAAATTAATATTTATGATCTGTTAAAACGGAGTAAATGTATTTATTCGTAGTTACAGGTAATTCCGAGTTATTGGAAAGAGGAAAGAGTATGGGGATGTCTTAAATGTAACAGTTCAAGTACTAGTACGGGTTCTTTCTTCGGTTTTGAAACATTACAAAAAGATATCAAGAAATAGAGACAATGTAAAAATCAATATTTATGATCTGTTAAAACGTAGTAAATGTATTTATTCGTAGTTACAGGTAATTCCGAGTTACTGGAATGAGGAAAGAATATGCTTGGAGATGTCTTTTATGTATCAGTTCAAATATGAATACAGGTTCTTCTTTCGGTTTTAAAACATTACAAAAGGATATCAAGAAATCGAGACAAAGCCGTGTGTTTTGAAATCGGAAGAAGGAACTGTTTACGAGTGTTTCAACTAGCTACTCTAGCAAAACAGTATTTCGAGAGAAGCTTTTAATCCGTTCAAGAAATGTTTTGCATGAGTCCAAAAAGAAATTCTCGGAATATTTGCATTCAGCTGGTAAACAAAAATATATTAAACTGGAACAGCAACTCAAAATGCCGATCGAGCGGTTGGATCATTGATACAAAGTATACATTTTGCTGGAACAAATATACAGGGAAATTTTGATCTCATTGCTCTTAAATGGAGGAAGGACAGCGATGGATTTTATCAAGCCAGGAAATGAAACTCCCATATTTTACCAGTATGATTTGATGAAAGTATCGTTAAATTGTGGTTAGACATAGCAGTGGCGCCGACCCCAACACAACGATGAATTTCGGAATGACAAAACATCCTCAAATTTTCACAAGCTATTTTTATAGCAAGCCCTCAAATTGTATTGCTGGCTTCAAGATTACCTTGTTCAGCTGTTCCCCTCTCATACTGGAAGAAGTAACAGACTTTGACCAGGAATAAAACCTGTAATATTTAGAAGAATTCCAAATATTAATTTAAGTAGAAAGAATTCTAAGTAGAACTAGTGTGTCAATTTAAAATTATCTCACAGAGGTTGTATGAATGACTCAGTCTCTTAACAGATGTCGGTCACTGCATCTGAGGATGTAAAACGAAAATACAAGCCCTTTTTGAACTATCGCGATTTTCGTCCTATAAATTGATCTTGTTCGTCCTAAATTAAGGAAAGGAAAAGCAGCCTGGAAATGGAAACATTTTAATTGGGTAAATTACCTCCCAGAACTTGGGAAATTACCTTATGACAGGGCATTTTTGTGTTTTATTTTAACGTTACTGTACTGGAAATGAGTGATCAGATTTCTTTTTTAAACGTCTAACCACTTTGGGCGAGCTGTTGCCGAAAACTCGGGCCCAGTCCCCATTTTGATGGCTCTTCAAAATGGCGGCGATTTCGTGATTTTGAGCAAGAAGGCCACTTCTCCATTTTACCGGATTTTATACAATGTGGTAAATAGAATACTGAACAAAATCGTCTCATAATGACAGGGCTTGATTCTAAGCTGCCCTACAAGCTACCGACGTTTCACAACTGGACTCCACAAGCGACATTTTATCATCCTTTGCAAGCTGGTAGTATTGATGGAACCGATTTGTACCCCCACGATAAAGGCGTCTTACGAGCTATGCTTTCCCGGTGTGAGTAAAAATTAACTGGTGCTTTACTATGAATTACTTCTAAGGTTATTCTTAACCTATTTGAATGCTGATTATATTATATGGATACACCGTACAGTATATCGGTACCAGTAGCAATAACAATAGCAATCCTAAATATTCAATGCTGTTAACAATGATTCCAAGAAATATTCATTAATTTGATATGGTACGAGATTCTAGAACCAATTTTCTTTTGGTCAACACAAACATTACGATAAGTGATCTGTTCAAGGGAAGACGAATGATGGTAAGTTCCTTGCAGTTTTAGACCACTTTTAATCACTTCTTCCTTTACTCATTAGTTTAAATCCTATAAATCCTTTGCTCATTTGTGTCATCTTGCTATGTTACTGTTGCTACCCATGAGGCCTTCACTTTACTTGTTATTGCAATTTGAGGCAACCAAATTAAGTTAGAAGCTGGGTAGATATATTATTTGACTGAACTAAAACATATGTAACAACATATATATATATATATATATATATATAAAACATTCATATGGATACAGGAGTGCAACTAGAGAGGAGGTTAGCAGGGTTACGACCCCTGCCCTGTGGGGAAGAAATCTATTATGTGCCCTTTTAGCTAAATTTTTTACCCTCATTTTCTAAAGTGATGTAGATCTACTTCGCACAAAATGATCAAAATCACTCTGATGGTGCCTTCATTCCACCATCTCACCACTGCCCTTCAAAAGGCCAAATAAAAAGGCCAATAAAAGAAAAATTGTGTGGTTCTGGTTACCTCTTAAAAAAAATAGGGCATGTTCGTCAGCCTTTTCTTTTTTTTTTTTAATTTAGGTCAGCCTGGAGGCTGACCTAAAGTTATCTCTTTTCTCCTGAAGTTATCTGGAGAAGGAACTGTAAACTCTCTTCCGCCAGCTCCCCAACCACGTGAGAAGACTACTGGGAACAAGTTTGCATGATGTAGCAACATTCTTATTCCCAGGCTCTTCACTTGCTAAATTGCAAATTCATACCTAGAAATCACTGGCAAAAATATGCAGGGTTGGTAGAGCTAACCTAGGGTCAGTTGGGTAACTGGAACCACACAAATTTTTTTAATTAGCCTAACTAATGATGCATATATTTGTGGCCTGGGTACAGTGGTTAAGAAGGAAACTTGTCTTTTAGATAAGCCAAACAAGAATGTAACCGGTGATCCAAACAAAACACTTTTTGTTGGCAGGTTGAGTAAAGACACCAGTCAAGGTATATGGTAATTTTTACTTTTCCAGTTCTTTTCTTTATCATTCCTGTATTAAATTCCCAAAGTTTATGACTTACTAGCTGCCTTTGTTTCCTTTGAAATAGACACTATCTGTAGCATTTTTGAAAAATTCGGGGAACTACAGAAATGTCGTTTGGTCCGAGATTTTGGTACGTAGACAAACCCTTGCGAAACTCTTAGGGTTCTCTTTTGCAATGATTTTAATGTGACTTCGTTACAGAACATGCCTTGGAACAAAAGTTCTTTTTAATATACCTTTGTAGCCCTGGGAAAGTAGATTCTTTGACGGGAAGGTTGCTAGATAAGTCTGTTTCCATGTAGTTATGAGCCACTTAGACATCTTCCATAATACTTTTCGATTGGGTGTGTGTGTGTGTTATTTTACAAAAAACAATAGAATTCCAGTTCTACGGAGCATATCAGTCTTTAAAGAAAATAACTTGTTTTTATGAAAATTTGCCTCTCGGAAGGGACATTACGTGACATATAAAATCAGTTAATAGAATCACAGCTTTTAACTGATCATAGAGTGTATTTCCGAAATATCATTTAATAGATAATACTAGAAAGTGACGTCAATACTAGAAAGGAACCCCGCAGTCGTGGATATTCCCGTCAAAAGTCCGTCGTTATACTTCTTTAAAAGGTTTCGGGGGTCCAGTGAGATCTTAAGGGGCTGGTCACTGCACTATTCATTCCAACTACAGATATCTTTGCTTTTGGTTTTACATTATTTTGTTAGAATCTTACGTTTCTTCCCCTTTTCGTTTTTCAGTTACTGGATTTTCAAGAGGTTTTGCCTTCGTTGAGTTCAAAAGAAAACGAGATGCACTGGTTGCCGCTTCGGTAAGGAACGGAACGGATTTTTTTTTTTTATACTAAGACCCCATTTACACGGTACGTTTGGTCATTCTGGGGTATGTATTGTTATCTCAAAGGCCCAATCCCTGCTTTTGATTCGCACACTAAGGTAGCAATCCATCCGGAAGACTTCAGTGAGTAAATCCGATTCTTCAGAACGAATAATCGTACACGACAGTCGTATAAATGGGCCCTTAATTGTGTTTTCGACAACATTAACGTAAAAAGTGAACCTACGTGTCACTTGGGATCAATTCTGGCAGAGTTTTGGTTCGGAGTGGTTGATGAAAGAATCTAAAGCCAGGGGAGTCGGTTTGTGGAGTTGATGCTCTGCAACTGATTTCCTAATCGATCTCAGCTAAATACCACTTGATGTTATAGGGACGCTAAGTAACCATGTAACCAATCAGGAGCAATATATCGCGGAGTTATACTGAGCAGCCAACCAGTCACGAGCAAGTCATTCTCTTTCATTGTGCAAACAAGACACAGTTATTTTCTCTAGATAAATTGAGTAATTTTGAGATTATTCAGAAACGAATGTAGTACTTCTGTGCTTAACAGGAAACACACAAAATGAACATTGATGGCCGAGAAGTCCTGGTCGATCTTGAATGTGAACGAAGTCTTGAAGGATGGAAACCACGGCGTCTTGGTATGACACAGGAACTTCTTAATACATGATTAATTTACTTAGCACAGTTCATTGAAAACGATTTCATAGGTAACGTCACGAACTGAAGAAAGTCTGAGCTGAAAACTCGCTAGTTGGCGATACCGAAAATATGCTAGTGATTGTAGGCGAAGTAAAAACTAGATGGCCCAGGGAAAAACACGGAATATGTAAAAGGTTCAGTAGATCTAAAGTTTCGATGCTTCGTGCAACATCAAGAGAGAATAAATGGTGGTTAGGTTACAGAGTCGATGTATTTATATCATATCATATCCTATCATATCATATTATATCATATCATAAATCATGTCATCACATGTCATATATCATATATTGTTTATCACATATTGTATATCATATATCATGTATTATTTTACATTATATCCTATGTTATGTGATGTAATGTTATATTATATTGTATTCTATTATATTGTATGATATTGTATTGTATAACAACATGCGCGATGTTGACATGATTAGTGTTTGACAGGCAGTCGGGAGGAAAGACAAAGGCAAATGGAGTAGCAGAATGTCAGTGAGGCGTATTTACGTGGAAGCCAGGAAACGTTAAGGAAAAATAAAGAATAAAATTAAAAGTACTCCGAGAACAGATTAAGTGACAAGAAGCCCAAATTAGCGTTGAGCAATGGGTTAAATTTATGAATCGAAAGGTTCTGTAGCATTTAGAATAAGGCTGTCACGATTAAACGTTTAAACGTTTAGAAAGATCAATATCCGTTTAGTAAATGACTAAACGTTTAACCGTTTAACTTTAGAACGCTCAGTATTTCAGTAATCTACCAGCAAGAATAGTGTGAAACCCTCACATGATCAGTAAATGCTAGCCTCTTTTGCTGCCGTATAGAACTGTTTAGTCTGCGTCACAAACGTGCCAGTACATAAGAAACAGGCGCAGGTTAAAATCGGTTAAAGCTATTGTGCGATATAGCATCCTACCATCTACTGTGTCGTTTAAAAAAACAACCTCCGATCTGAAACGCAGCTTCAGCACTGACGGGCACTGACGACCAAGAAAGTAGAGCAGGTCCCTTCGACGCCATCAGGGATGAAATAAAACAAATCACACCAGTGATTGTCGATGAAGGGCCAGTTGCAAAAAAAGTCCAAACCTGCACCCGGAATGAACTTTTTGCTTGCAGGTTCTTGAAGAAATACTGCGAGCGAAAATGCAGACACAACTAAGGATTCTGTCAACGAGTTCGCGGCGTACTTGCAAACTGCTCATGCGGACAACGGAACCGACCCTCTGCAGTGGTGGAAAGAAAATGCTTCCCGTTTCCCAGCAATTTCAAAAGTAGCGCAGAAATACCTCGCAAACGAAACTTCACTCAGTTCAAATTCCGCTCAGGTCAACATTTTTCAGTTGACTTCAGCAGTGTAGGTTAATTGTGAAGTTTCGTTTCATAATACCCTTAGGATGATTCTGAAATAGAATACCTCGCAATTCCGGCCACGTCTGTTCCGTCGGAGAGAGTGTTTTCGACGGGTGGCAATATTGCAAATCACAAGCGAAGTTGCTTGCTGCCAGATAACGTAAACATGTTGATTTCTTTTGAATAAAAATGCTAAATTGTGAAGTTATTTAATGTTCATTGTATATTAACAAAAAAAGATAACTTTGCTTTGCATCAAAATTTCATGCCCAATTTTGCGCTTTTGCATCCTTGCCACTTTCGGTCTTTAACCCCCTGGGAGGTAATTGCTAGTTGGAAACAAACGTTTATGAAACATCCGTTTAAACGGATACTAAATTAAACGTAAACTGACAGCCTTAATTTAGAAGTCGTTGTGAAATGACCGTTAGTCAAAATCTCGGTTTTTTATTCATTTTAGGTGGAGGCTTTGGAGGCCGGAAGGAATCTGGACAGTTGCGATTCGGCGGGATTGACAGGCCTTTTAAAAGACCACTGTGAGTATTTTAACCAAAAATTTCAAATAAACTGTTCCCCTTATTATGTC
The DNA here is from genome assembly GCA_030142905.1 of Heliopora coerulea. Taxonomy (NCBI): domain Eukaryota; kingdom Metazoa; phylum Cnidaria; class Anthozoa; order Scleralcyonacea; family Helioporidae; genus Heliopora; species Heliopora coerulea. The sequence continues at coordinate 121,432 of JASJOG010000131.1, forward strand.
AGTTGAGTACAACTACCAGAAGACTATGCAGTGCTTTCATGTAAATATTTAGTTCCCAAAGAGAATGAAAAGACAATCGTTCCGATTAACATTGCCAACAAGATTTCGCAAGGCATTCTGGTAGTCATATTTTGTAGACATATTTTGAGCTTTGGAGCCCAGCCACTCTTAATCTGGTTTCACGTAGCGAACTCCGACAGGATTTGCTGTGGGTTGAGATTGAGATTGAATTCGGGCTGGATTTGACTGGTTGTAAGTCCGACCATTTCAGACGGTCAGAGAAATGACTGAAATGGGACTCGATTTGTGTGAAGGCTTTGACTTCGCACTCGAAATAGTCAGGTTTCCATGGTGAGATAGCCGTCGGATGTATGAGTGGTCAGCAATGAACGCAAAAATGTTTAGGACTTGGAAACGGTGCGCTGAAACCTCATTTCAAAAATCCAACCAGTAATGTGAGTACAGCCAGCTCAGTCCAAATCCAGTTCCACTTCGAGTTGACGCCATATTTTTTTTCCTCTTCAAAGGCCCAGTCAAGTTGAATACTTTCAAAGAGGATCTGAGCGGGAATGGAAAAGCAACAGAAGTTTCTACAAACATGGAGAGAGACATCGGGAGCGGGAGAGGGATCACAGTAGCTATGATCGGGACCGAAGGGATCGAGAGAGCTACAGAGACCGGGAAAGAGGTAAAGACAGGGAAACTGACAGAGACAGAGTACGAGAACGCGACAGAGACAGAGATAGACGGAGAAGAGACAAACACTCTGAGGACAATAGAAGACCACGAGTGGAGTTTGCTGATCGAGAGCGAAGAACTCATTACAGCACCAAGGAATCTAGTAGATCAAGGGACCGAGATGGTGGTAGGGACAGAGACGACAGATGAGATCACTAAAGATATTTAGGTAAGGCAGAATTGAGTAGACGGTGACATTTTTGGAGTACTAGTACTCTCGTTTTCCATACACCTCCGTGTTTTATTCATTGGGGCGACTTCATGATCCATGTGTTGAAGCCGAGAGTCAAGAACTGTTTCTGATGGAAACGGCCTCCCGAATGTAACGTGGTGGCTCCCACCGAAGTAGCAACCCCTGCAAAAGTAGTTGCTCATTAGCTATATTGCTCTCTTGAATGCAAGGGCAAAGAATACATCAAAACGTAAAGATTTCATTAAGTGCTCGTGAACAAACGGTTCGAAATGTCCAATGGTGACATGGAAGGCTGATTTTTAGGGCTTTCTTGAAGAAGAATGACGATAAATGCTTTAGGACAGCACTCCGAAAAGTGGCCTTTTGAAAAACCACCCAATTACACAGGGAGCGAATATAATGCAAAGCAAGTATGTTGGGAATAAGGCGACATGTATTTTTCGGGATAAATGCATGAATAATTTCGCAATTGCGTTTCAACGTACTTCAAACATCCGAAAATAACTGCTCCCCAAAAGTAACTGTCCCTCAAAAGCAGTGGTCCTCAGTGGCCACTAAACACGAAAGCAATGGGAGTTGTTACTTTTGGAATTTTACCGTATTCCGTGTTCAAAATGTATAAACATGAGTTTTTCACATAAAGGTCATAGTTATCTCAACGTGGCTGAGTACAGTTTGGTTAGTTATTTACACCTTATGTTTTCCTTGGACCTAACTCTGGAATGGTCGTAGCTAATAACTCTAAATTTGGCAGAGTTGGAAAAGCGATGAGAAGAGTTCAAGTTTAAGAGCTGGCAAGACTGTGTAGGCTGGCCAACTCGGAAGCCGGGACCGAATTTCAGATCATCTGACCAGGTTTATCCCTTATGATTTTGAATGAGGTGAAAATGGAGACAGCTCAATGATCAATTCAAGAAACTTTGGCCTCGTATCGCCAAGCTTGAGCTGTTTAAATAATGAAGGGAAATGGAAAAAAACCCAACCAAAATTGTCAAAATGTTATTTCAAGCGTTACCTGATGCACCAACTCAAAAATTAAAGGCTCTCAAACCATTTCCCACTGATTTTACTATTTTCTGGTGGGTTTCTGTTGAACATCGCATAGAAACATAAATTCAAAACTTAGCAGCTTCACTGAATTTCCTGACGTGAATTTTGACCAATTTAACCCTGGGACATTGCTGTATTTCCTGTTGAACTCTTGCTACTGACGTCAAACTCGCCATTACTGGCATACCTGAAGACAGGAGGGCATAGTGCCATGGCCCCTCGTGTACGCCCTTGTATTAGAAATTTACACATATATTTGGTTGATATACTTATTGATGCTTATTAGAAGAGATCTTGCTTTATAAATGGGTCTCAAAAATTAACCCGGTTCAAGTAGTTTCAATTAACTGGCTTTTCGTCCCTTGTGGGGGCAATTGTTGGCCCCCGCTAGTCGGACGTTGGACCCCCCACCAAGGAACACAATGGCTACGCCAGTGGTTACCTTGCGGTGGTTCACGACTTCAAAGTACCTACCCTTACTGGACCGAGCAACTAAGGATAATTATTTGGTTCATAAACATTTACCTCCCAGCTTGTGAGTACGAACATGAGGTCACTACTGTACTTTCAAATGTGAGTACGAGACCAAACTTCATTGTGTTGCCAGTTAATCTAGCCCTATTTGCCTCTCATTCGAGAAGTTCGTAAAGTCTTTGAACTGATGTATTCATTTTGTTAGCCGATTGAAATTCTTTAGAGTTTGAAGCCGAGCAAAGGAATTTTAACCCTTTTAATAAGCTTTAAACGCGCAAAATTTCCTTCAATTACTGGCAAATTTTTGAGATAATCGAAGGGGTTTCCCCTTTCACTTGTTCCCGAACTTGTAAGTTTCGTGGAAGTCTGTAGCTAATGAAATTTCAGGTTGCGAACTTGTTTGGGTAGCTGTTTTGGATTTAAACAAAAACGCTTCCGTTTGGGTCATCGGCTTGTTATGTAACCTGTACTCGAAATCTTCTTTTGAAGTTGTCAAATAAAATTATGCATAGACGATGAGTTAATTGACAGTTCATCTGGGCTGTTGATGTGTCGAATTACATATGGCTCTTCAGTTGAACTCTAAGCTGATTAAGCAACTTTACAAGGGCAAACAAAATGCACGATCCCACTTGTTTCCGCATCTTAGCAACTGGAGAGTCTTAATTTCAAGAAAGAATAGTTTGTCTGTTTTTTTCAAGTGGCAACAGTACCCCACCCTACATCCAATATTTCATCAGATCTTTGTTGTATAGCCGCCCAGCTAATTTGAATGAACTTCGTAAATAAACTTCTCAGTCTTTTGAAATTGAAGTATTTTATCAATGTGTGGACAATGGCATTACGTAGCTTATTGAGATTATGTGTATTGTTTATGGATTTTCACCAATAGGATTCGTCTTATTAATATCTCTTACGTGTTTCAACCAATGAGAGCACTTTCATTTACTCCCACTGCGCTTTCGTACTCAACTTGGGCATTTTAAAAAGAAAATTATTAACTATATTTGTGACAAGAACAATATTTGTGAACGCCAAAAGCTGAATAAACTCCTGTCTACTGGAATTTATGTAAATACGAAAGTGCTGCACGCTCTTACTTGTTCTGAACTGATATCTGGACGACGAGAAGAGAATATCGGACCAGTTCTTGAGTTGATCATTGTTGTGGAAGAGAAATATATTTACTTGTTCTCAACTTGTAATGTACAAGACGACGAGGAAGTAACCGATCAAAAGCCGGTAAGAATTTTAAGGGAGTAAACATGTCTGAGACGATTATTCCTCCTTGGAAACAGGAGCTTCTTAAACGGCGAGAAAGAAACGCGAAGCTTTCGAACCAAGAAAATTCGACCAGTGGTTCTGTATCGACCATTCTAAGTCAATGCACAAATGTTGAAAGTGAAGGGAAAGATGTTACCTTCGGTCGCCAGCGTATTTTAGATCAGAACGTGAGTGGAATTTTCAATAAAGTGAAACCAAACAGCCATGGGTTTATATTAGAAGACGGCGTTGACGGTTTTGGGGATGACACGCGTCGGCAGAATGAATGTAAGAGCACTCACTCTCAATTGACAAGTAATAATGGTATTGCCTCTCGATTGAACCGCCCAAACGACTCGTCAATGCAGGCGAGAGGAAGACCAGAAAAGGAGGACAGAAACCTCCCAAAATTTAGTTCAGCTAATACAAGCAATCAAGAAGATTCATCTGGTATCTCACGACTCGACAAGAAGTACTGTGGAGACGACTTTAGTGGCCTTAGCCCAATAACATTAGATAACGGCGAAAGGGAACAGTTAAAGTCGTTTTTAGGTAGCGATCGGGGGGTAGACAACGAGCATATACGTCCGAAAGACGTGAAAAAAATGTGGAAAAAACAAGAATCAAAAGAGGAACTGTATACCGATCGACAAAACATCAAAGGTAAATTCCCCAATAAACCGAGTTCTGTAAATCATGTTGAAAAAGATGGCTTCACTGAGGTCAACGAGAGACAAGCCACCCCACGAGGGGGAACCTCCATCAAAAATCACCCCCAGGGGGATCCTAGCGTTGTTAGAAGCAGCGTACCAAAGGCTTACAAGTCACCTTATGCAAAACAAGGTTGGTCCAGACAGTCTGGTATTACTAACAAGAAATCCTATGACAAGAACAGTATGGTACACATACCACAAAGCAATGGCCTTGACGGAACAGAGAGAAAGCCATCACTGGATGAGAAGAAGAGCAGTTCTACTGTAATAGACCAACCCCATGAGATGGTGAATGATGATCATATTCCAAGTGTGAAGTCCTTGCTTGGGTTGTTTGGTGGGAGACAAGCATCTAATGTTAGTCAAAAGCCTCAAGATGACCTACCGGTATCTCATGGTCAAAAAACTTGGAAACAAGTTGGCCATAGCCATCCTGATGGTGCTCGACCCAAGGCGTCAGACCACTCTTTGTTTAATCTTTCCAGACATCATCCAGAGCCTAATCTGTATTCAGTCAGTAATTCACCACAGCTCAGTGGGTCTCAAAATGCTGACCATTTGCAAACTGATATTAATAAGGTAACACTGGCAAACAAGGCTGTTGCACTGCCTTCCCATCATGTCTCTCGTGGTATTGAAGAGCGGATGTCACGTCTGAGAAGAGCATCACAGTCATCTGTGGAAGAAATGGAAAACTCATTCGTGGTTGATGAAAGTGTGAGCAGTGTTAGCCAGGCTGAAAAGAGTCGAGTTATTAAAGATCATCCATCAATTCTTGGCGAAAACACCTTTGAACCAAAAGAGCAGGTGGCTGAAAAGAATTTATTAAATAAGATAATGAGGGAAAATCCACTTATTGGTAAGAATTCATTTGATAACCATAGCAAGCAAAGTTCCTATGTTAAGAAGAGCTCTGTTGAGAAGTTTGACAAAGAAGAAAAATCTGCATTGGCAACCAATGTAAATGATGAGAAAGTTATTAACAAAGTTGTTGATGGAGTCAACACAAGCTCAGGAAGTGTGAGGGAAAACCATCATCGTGAGCCAATTAAGAGCCAAGAAAATGAAGTCAAAACTCTCAAACAACCATTTGATAAAATTTTATCTGTGTTTGGACCAAGAGCTGGTAAGAAATCAACATTGGATGTGAATGACATGAAAGAGCCAAAATCCAATGACAAATATTTAAGCAAACAAAGCAATCATGGTGTTGAGGGCATCCAATCAGATACTGGCTTAGGGGATCAAGTTCTATCAACTGAAAACTCAAAAGGGATTATGAAAAACCAACAAGAGAATAAAATAGTTATTAAAAATGAGGAAAGCAGCAAGGAATTGCTTAGTAAAGCAGTGAAGAAGCCAAGGAGAAGTTTACTTAATGTGGTTGATCCTTTGGATGTTTTACAGCTCACAAAGGATCCCATTTTGCTCAAGGAGAAACCAGCTTCATCTGACCTTGGTTTAATGAAGGAACCACTGACTGGCAGGGCACCAACAGTTGAGATCATAAAGAGTCAACCAGACAACAAGGCCAAAATTGCCAAGATCAATCGAGCTTGGGACTTAAATAAGGTTGAACCTTCTGCACCCTCAAGTCAACCAAGTCATCAGAGCATGCCCACAAATGGTTCTACACAAGCTGCTCCTGAAGTGAAACCACAAAGCACAAACATACCTGTAACACCGATTGATCTAATACCAGTGTCATCAATTGATGAAGTTGCAGAAAGTGATACAAACTCTGACAAAAATATTGGTGCTGATAGTGCATCAGTGAAACTTGGTAATACAACATTTTATGCTGGAACGCTAACTTCTGCATCTGTAAATCATGAAGATGTTCCTATTACTTCAAAACCAATAGGGGAATTTATACCAGTTTCATCCATTGATGGTGATGGTGAGGATAATGATGACTCCAGCCTGTTACCACCTCCTGAAATTGTGTTTGAGAAGAAACCTGAAAAAATTAAGTCAAGTTTCCAAAGTAATAGGAGACAGGTAGGCAAATGTTATTTTACTTGATTGGTCAACTCATGGAACCTTAATGCTGACTGTTATAGTTTTATGTAGCTAGCACTGGACAGTTTCTTCAGACAAGGCAGAAGTCTTGAGTTAATTAAAACCAATTACCATTAACCCATCAACCTATGGTGTGGTTTTTCAGAGTCAAGTTTTGGCTAGAGCCATAGAAGTTCATTCAACATACAGTGGGGAAATATCTGGGGGTTACATAATTGTTTGACTGTTACAGAATGTTTTCTAAATGGTGTTTAAATTACTGGTAATATGGTTGTTGTGAAGACTCTGAAAAATGTTTGATTTGACAGCTTGCTAGATGGGACACTTTCCAGCTTTGAAATTACAGTACAGTGCTGCTTTCCATATCTTGAATGTATATAACTTTGTTTCCATGACAAGCTAGAGCTTAAACACAGTCTCCTTAACCCCCATTAAGGGGCAAAGGCACACCTTAGTATTTTACTCTGGCTAATGCCAGATGATTTTACTCATAACTGAGATGAGCCCTGGATGTTAAAGGGTTAAACACAATTTCCTTAATGGAGGTATTTGCTTATAAGATGTGGTCCCTAGAAAGAGTGTGCCTGTATTTGTTCAACCTGATGAACTGATCAACAGATACGTTTCTGGTAAAAGGTGTGAATGGAACATGCATGCTGTGTTACCAAGGCTGTCACCAGGTGCAGTGGGTCTCAAATATATTATTAAGTGCACCACCAAATTGTTTTTTCCTTATTATAAATGCCTATTTTTGCCTTTTTTAGAAAAAAGGAAAGGTCACGTTCTTCCAGAATGTTTTTATCCACGATTATCAATCTGAAACTGCAGCAGCAGCAGACTGGGACTTTGAGAATGGTGTGGCATTTAGCTCCTACACACCAGTAGCAGTGAAACAATACGTGGAAGTTGATGTGACTGAAGCAGATGGACCACCTCCAGTTACACCTGTGAACAATCCAACTCCTTCTGTAGATACCAGAAATGATGAACCCACCATTATGTACAATGAGGAGGATTCTCTGGGCTTTAGTGAATCCAGTGATAGTACTTCTGGTGCCTTGCTATTTTAGTCAAAATAAAATAAATGTAGATAGTGAGGATTCATTGCAGAAGCTAACTGGTTGTCCTATCACATGCTTGGTGAGTACTGAGATTTTCAGTCATGTGTTGGTGGTAAAAGCTGGGGAAAAGGTGATTTCCATTTATTTTATGCCATAGGGACAGCTGTCCCTGAGAAATTTCCATGGGCAAATTTTGTCTGCAAGAGATGGTTTTCAAATTGTTTTTCTTTTTTCGTTAAGTTGGCTAATTCTGATGTGCCAGATAAAAAGATGGCTTTGAAAGATCAAAGGTCAAGAGCCTTATAACTGCACAAGGCCAGTTTTCAGGGCTGGTTTTCAAGGCTGGTTGGCTTGTCAGCATTGTCATGCTGTGACTGAGTGACTCTGAGCAGAGTCTTGAGTTAAGTCTCTTGGTAGTTGAGCCTTGTAATTTTTTTGCTGAGCCAAGTAGACTTAATCATTCACTTAGCTTAACTTATTTATTCAAGTAAAAGAAATTGTTAATAAGAGAATTAAGAATAGCACTAATTTTTTGCACTTTTGCTGATAGTGTAGCAGTGATATAATTAAATTTTACATATAAATTGAATTTGGCATTCATCCCGAGATTATGGGTTTATTTAACAATGAACTTTTTAAAAAGTATTTATCATTGGTAAGGGATGTGCAATAAATCTCTTACCATATTACCAAGAAAGATTGAACCAAAAACATCAAAAATTGTCATAATTGTCATAAGTTAATTAAAACTAAATTATTTTCAGAATTCATAGGAAAATATAGCATACAACTTAAATTCATATTGTGTTGGATATAACATTAACTGTAGGTATTTTGTGAGATTGTTAGTGATAATACTATGGTAGTCTTATTAAAGTAAACAGGCACTTCTGTAAGCAAAAACAAATATGTTTTATTATAATTATCATTCTGAAAAGTATGTGTAGCAGATTTCTTATTTTTGGTTTTATGTCTTTTAAAAGAACTGGGGGTAAACAGAATTTAACAAACAGTAGATCACAGCAAAAATGGATATCACTAAAGTGCCCCAAGAATGTGTCGAGAAGCCAGTGAAATGAATCTGCAGTTATTTTGGTTTTCTTTGAATAAGGATATTAATTATAAGACTAGTATGATGACATTAAGTCAATAAATTCGGCAAGCTTTCTTGGAAAGTTCATTTAGATTTAAATTTTGTACTTTTCATACAAATGTATACTGACGAGTGCCCACAACATTAAAATGTGAATTCTAGAACGAATTTCCACATGGGATCAGTAGTGGCAAATTCTTGATCTTTCAAAATAATCCCATGATGCATTTATTTCATGGTTATCGTACCTAATACTCAGCAATGTTGCCTGCAGGACTTTCAATTCAAGCAATGAAACTGTATATGAAGTATTAAAATGAACTTTCCAAAATTTTGACATTGACATCTCAAGATGTAAACAGTCGTGAAGGAAAAAAAAATATTGTCGTCACGAACAAAGTAATCAGCGAAAGATCTGATCAACTTTAAAAAAAAATATGTAATCATCGTTGAAAAAATCAAATGTAATAATAATCTTCAAAAAGATGGCCAACTTAAGCACATGACAGGCAAACAACCAATCACATTTCACCGGTCAAGCGCGGGATGTGTTGACGATAAAAAATCGACATGGCGGCCAGAACTGTGTGAACTTTTACTTTAAACTTTGCCGTTGTATTTTTTCAAACGTGGAAGTATAAGAGTCCGAAGACTTATGTACTGTAAATAAGTTAATCCAAGCTGCATGTACATTTTACGGCGGGTGGAACACAGCGGAGCCCAGGAGAGCGTCAAGCGAAATGTTCTCTACCGAAGTGTGGAGTGTCCGTGAGCTACTGTAACTTCGAAGTGAACAAGAGTTCAGCTGGCCATTAACGTGTGAGTACATTAGCCTCAGTCACTGTCCATTGAACGTACTATTTTCTTATTCGACTATGAAAAAAAACTTTTACTTCCTTATTCGTATAGTTTTGTTAATGTTTGGAAATCGTCCTCTGGGATAGCTCCCTCCTGAGCCACCAAAATAGAGTAAATAGAATAGAATAGTATGATACTAGTAACAGTAATAATAATATAATTAATATCTTTGAGGTAGCCCAATGACCTGTGGTGGATCCAAGGAGGGTTAAGGGGGGGGGGGAGTTCAATCTTAACCCCCTTCATCAGGATGGCTTGTCACCAAAAACCTTCAAATTCAAAAAAATTTTAAACTTTTAATAGAAACACCAGGAATATCATGAGACGGCTTCTGTCAAGGATTACACCTCCAGATCCCACAAAATTATTGTGCCTTGTTATTGAACCTTCCTGCAAATAATCCTACATTAATGCCAGCCAAACTGGCTTTTCTAAAACCTCCTGAATAATGTTGGGAATATAGAATCAATCACATTGAAAAAGTGGATATGTAAGATTTAATGAACTTTATTATCAGGCCTACCCAAGTAATGATAGTGCATTCTTAGGCTTCAATTGCTCAAAACTAGATGTTTAGGTACTGATTTAGATATTATCTCACTAAAAAGTCAAGCTAGCATAGATTTTCCTACTTGATATCAATCTGTTAAAAGCTGAATTCAAAAGACTTCAAAAGAATAAGTCTGACCACAAGTAAATGACTGACATTGTATAATACCGTGAAAGGTAACCTTAGTTTTTGCACTGGCAAGAGAAATAAACCACTGCTTGCCAATGTTTCTTTGGTCAACTGCTCTTCGCAGCCATGGATGTAAATTGAGAACTAAGAACCGTTGATTTTGCTGTGTCCTTTCAGAAATCCATATTTTGTCCTCTTTGCTGGTTTATTTCTGATGTGTAACTGGTTTAAAATGCATGTGATGAAACTCAGATTGTAGATTCTGACAATTAGTCTACTGATTGTATCCACCTAATTGCTGTTTGTCTGCAGAGAATTCTTCTCACCATCTGGAAGGAATGAGGAAGGACTTCATCTAATAATCCTGTGCATCCACTAAAAAGAATAAATAGTTGCATTTGCCGTTTGATTTCCTCATGTGGAGGAATTAGAGGTCATCAGGGTAGTTTTTGTGAGAGAATGTAGGCCACAGGTAGGTAATAAGCCAAAGCAAATAATTGAAGCCAATGATACAGAAAATATTTAAAAAATTATAAAACCTAATTTGAAATATGTTAAATGGAATCTTAAAACTTCAGATTAAAGGTAGATCCAAGACAAAACAAAAAAGACAAGAAAAAATATGAGCTACATTGCAGTCAGTGGGCAATCAAATCTGCAGAAAATGTTTCCATGCATCACATGTAGGGGTTTATCTAGAGTTTTGTGGAAGAGGGAGGTTGCCACGTCAGCTAGGGTTCGAGATTTTAGAGAAGAGGGGACTGTTAACCTGGCCTTTGGTTATTGTAGCTTTTTAAGGAATGGTGATTCCTATATCACTAATATAAGGTGCACAATTAAAGAAATAAAGATGCAAGTCAAGTTTATTATGTAAACATGGAGATTATGGTGAGGAATCCCCACATTCTTTTGTGACTCAAGGGGGAGTTTAAACCCCCAACCCCCCTTGAATCTGCTACTGACATGGGAAAACATTTTCTAAGGATTTGAGTTGGAAACAGGGGTGGTGTCAAGAATTCCCCGATGCAGGTGTAATGTCCCCGACAGGGGGGGCTAAACCAAAGCAGCAAAGACCACGCCTCCTTTCCCTGTTTGAAGGTCAAAAACATGTTATTATGTGCATAAATAATTGCGACAACTGACTAGAAACTGTTTACTTTTAAATTTGACATGAAGAGTCTGTCATCATTCTTGGCTAAATCAATAACAAGTTCTAATAATTTGTACATAATTATAAACGTGTTATCAGTGAAAATTCCCCGAACAATTGTTAATTTTTATCCGATGGGTGGCTAAGTTTTCCCACAGGGGACTGTAGTCCCTTCTGCCCCTTCCCCCCTGGCGCCACCGCCGTCTGGAAGAACTTTTCCATGTCATCGGTCCATAACATTCATAAACTGTCAGTTTAACTAGAAAGCTTAATCCATTGTCCTTTTTGAACTTAAGATGGATTAACCAAGATTGTTATAATTTTTACTTAAGTTTCACCTTTACAGACAGATTAAGCGTTTTTTGAAAGATAAGAACCTTGTGTGAACTCAAAAAAACACATTCATTATTTATTTCATGGTCGACGATCAATACCTTGTGTCAATGATAAAATCCAAGTTTACCATTTGGTGTCATTACCCATCTGGTTTACTTAAGTGCTGTAAAGTTAATCGCTCACCGGCTCTCTCTCTCGCATAACATTCCTAACAATTCATTTTAAGTAAGGCAGAACGATGAAGTTTACTGCCTTTCGCTCGTTCAAAAAACTATGCGTCGTTCACTAGAAGCGCGGCTGGCGTTTAAACACATTTCTGGACAATAACGTCTAACAATCTCGTGAGGATGACTAATAGTTTAAAAGGTGGTTGCGGAAGATCTCCCATATCTCTCGCTGGCAATTTCCTCTTCCTGTTGCTTCTGGTAGTGTTGCGCCACTAAAGGGTTTGCGTCATCGTCAACCGCACCGCTGCGGGATTGCGGCGAAAAGTTGACGAGAACCGTCCCAGGCTGTGTGGTTCGATGGCGGCAAAGACAAGGACGGGAGAGAACAATACAAATGAAGACAATGACACAGAGGACTGCTGAGACTATCCCAGCTGTTATTTTTTTGTTTGTACAACTATGACATTCCTCATTTGAGCAACACTCTCCGTCGCAATCGTCGTCCTGCGAGCACGTTACACCAACACAGCTGCTCCGGCATGAGAGGTCGCCTTCCATTCCGCAACATCGCATTTTACACAGGTCATCGTTATGGACGAACTTGCATATCCTGCTTTCAACCAAGGAGATGTTGGCGAGGAAAACGAAAATGAAGAACACTTTGCACATAGTTTGCTTTGGTCAGTTAAAAGTCTTACGCTCCTTGGAACACAGTCTTGATCCTCGGTAGCCCGCGACGTCGCAGTTAATGTACAGGTTACACTAGATGTCCTCAGACAAGTCAAGTTAAGACATTTTTTCTTGCCATGTAGTGGGAGGTATCAATCAGCGATTCAAGGAAAGAAAATATTGCTGGATTATTTTATGAGAATGATATAGTTTGTTTGCAGAATGGCGACGCCAGAGGTAGTGCGAGGGCTTCCCAGTGTTGATTCTGGAGATCTAAATTTCGCAAAGTAAAGAGAGAAAGGAAAACCGGAGAGAATTCTGTCTTATACTTCCGCAAAGATCAACGCGACGAACTCAATGAGTTTGCTAAACTTTTTTTCTGGTGAAAAAATTGAGAGAATTGTCATTTGTTTGTCGTTCTGGTGTCATTTCTGGTTATGTTTCTTAAAGTTTTGGCACGGCTAGCTCTGTTTTTCTTTCGTCGGACAAAGCCCGGCCTTATGTCTCCATTTCTGCGATATTTCACCGGTCGAGTTGACGTTTATTTGTTTGGGGTTTCGCTTCCGTTGTCAGTGAGAATCAAACTACAGCAGAAATTGCTGCAACGAATCAAGGAACCTGTAATGATGTTTCCGAGCTGGAAAACAAACAGTGAAGGCAGAAAGTTATTCTCTTAAGGATTTTAAATATGTCATTAATCTTGAGCCTAAGCTCTTGAAGATGTAATTTCGAATGTAACCCTAAACGGGCTGTCTTCAGTGCCGTTTAATCCTCGTTAACCACTTTGAGCATTTACTTGTGTTCTTCAGAAGCCGCCGGTTCCTTATCCGTAGTCAAAGATTGTATAAACATGTGCCAAGGATATAGAGAGAGTATAGAGAGCTGTGAAGCAAACCTGAAGTAAGGAGATAAAGAGAACGCGAAGAACTTGGAGGTGTAAAGACTGCACCAGAAAAGATGGAAATCAAGTCGACTTAAGGCGTGGTCTAGGGCAGACGAGCTTGGGGGATTTTAAGGTGTCGTGACCCCGACTTAAAAACCACGGGAGAGGTAGCCAGTCCATATATTTCAACATTTCATTGTGGGGGATAGCATAAACGGACAAAGTTCCCGACGACCCTGTTTGCTACGCTACCACCGAGATTCCAATAACTTTTTGTTGGTAGGCCTGAGCTAAATTTGGTCCTTCATACTGCAAGTTCAGGCCCCCATTTGACGGACTCACTGATCTCAGAAAAGACTGCATCCAGTTACATTATTTGCAAGTCTGAATAACTGAAGCCTTTCGCGGCCACACTGGTTGGACTCCCAGGGAGAAACGATTCATCAGACGTTTCCAAGACTCGATCGGCCCTTTGCTTTGTCTATCTGTGGTCACAGTCGTTCAGAATTGGTAGCCAAATAATACATCATTCTGATTCACTATTATTTATCAACACTACTGATCAATGAATGTTCCACTCTCACGGACGTCACAAACTTATTGGTCGACGAACAAGATGCACCCTAATTGAATATATCGAGGAAGTTTTTGCCGGAAGATAACTTGTCATTTTATACTTATACATGTATATTATTTGAGAGACTTTGTTTATTGCTACGGTCCTATGTGAAGACCAAATAATCTATCATTTACACAACTAGATCACTCACTCTGCACTATAAGGTACGTATATACTGGATGACTTCGGAACTGACAATCATTTCAAACATTACACTCTATTACTTTAGAGCTTGAGCAACTGGCATCCTCAACACACGTCACAGTGGCAACTAGAAGAATGAGTGAAAAGTTGTTTTTGACTTTTGAACAACGTGTTCTTCAGGTAGAACTTTTCATCCAAACAAAGACATTGAGTGATTTAAATATTCCATTCACGTCTAACGGGTTTGTCGAAGATGAACTTTTTTGGGAGAGATATTGGGATTGTGGAAGTCGTTGTCGTTTTTAGAAAGTGAAAACGGTTTTAGTGACGTCTGTGTGGAACGAGAACGACGATTTTGATGTTTAACAATACCCTTGAGATTTAAGTTTATTCGTTTTGTTTGAAGCGGATGTAGAATTATGTTAAAAGAAAACACCGTTCGTGAATCAAGAATGCGTATTGCTTAAGCTCTCTTCTCTCGTTTGAGAGTTCTTTACAAAGAAGATAGGCCTGCCAAAAGTTTGTTCGATGATAATCACTTCTGTGTAATAGTATACAGAGGCGTAGAAACGTTTGAAATATTTGCGAGACTCGTAGTTGTAAATTTTTACGAATAAAACTTGAAAAGTTTTAAATTTTAGTGATGTCTAAGATCGATTCTGGTGTTGTTAGATGCATAAAAATGTACAACGTTAATAAATACAAACTTCGCCGAGCTATGAACGCGAACTGACAATGTTTCTTGCATTGACTCCTGGCGAACGTGGAAAGTGAATATGTTGTTACTTAATTTAGGATTTAACTGACTTAATCTCCGGATATGCAATTCGTTAAATGGTGACAAGAACATGATGTAATAGGATCGAAGGGTGTGAAGAGAATTAGCGGTTAAATATTTGGTAAGTGGGCGAAAGCGATTTCAACGATAATTGCCATTCTGTAACGGCTAGCTTTCATGCTACCACACAACTACCAAAAACTGCATATCATATTCACGTAATACTACAAAGTCGATTATGAGCGTTAGAGTCAAGGAGATGAAGTTAACAAACAGCTGACCACAAGGAGCTCATCTGAAACAATTCATTTTGAGCGGTTCATACTCGTTTTGGTCTGTCATACGGTGGACGACATGACAAAAAATCTGTGTAATGATATTAACCTGAAACAGTTTAGTGGACAGTAGCCTTTCAAAGATTTAACTAACTACCATATTACGACCAAGGTTAGCAAAACTGCTGCCGTCTGTCGTAAGATCGGTAGAAGAGAGGATGAAAGTAATTATTCAATTGCGTTTTCTCCAATAACAAAAGCGAATTGTTGTATCTTCTTCCAAATAAAAGAAATTGCTTCGTAACCAAATAAAAACACATGAAATCCGATGTTGGATGGATATTTCACACATTGTATTATTCATACACTAGAACGCCACCTCGAGAATTAATCCAGTCTCTGAATTACGTACAAAGATGTTGTGACAATAATATAAAAATTATTCAAAGATATCAGTCTGTCAGAATCCACTTTTTAACAGAATGACGACGACTACGAAACAACGCCAATGAACACACGAAGCTGAATAGCCGACTTGCTAATATTACACTGAAAGGTGGAACGATGGAAACTGTGGAAATTCAAAAAAGATACGATTACAACATCTCTGAAAACTTGCTTTGCACCTAAATACTGAAACACAACGTGAGCCTTAGAAGCATAAATGAAGCTTTGACTAGCGATCAATTAACTCGCACATGACTAGAGTGGCTACGCTTTAAATAGTCTACGCAGTTAAAATGATCAATTAGTTTGAACAAATCGAGTATTTGTTCACAGTTATGGCAGCGGTGTGTCGCACTTTTCACAGTGAAAGGAAAACGCGCCCAGTGAACGATCTCATGGTGTGTATGGGGGTGGTTGTTCTGGCAATGTTTCGACCATCTGTTGTTGATTGTACCGTTCTTGGTTTCCGAAACTTTCAAGATTGACCGTCACACTTGTCGACGAAGCTAACATACGGCTTTGAGGACCTTGCTGGTGATCGTCGGTCACGAATGGTTGTCAATTGCGACGAAGACAATGCCAAATTAACTTGCCAATTGATATCACGATATATACGATGGCAACAATTATGGCGATGATGATCCAAATAGAGATGTCCACTCTCGACTCTTTATAATACCTTTCGTTACGATCAGGCCAACATTTTTTATTGATACAGTAACCGTAGCTACATTCAGCGTCTGAAAAACAGCTCATACCGATACAATTTTTATGAGACGTTCTCGATTCAGCTAAAAGAAAGACCACCAAGGAAACGAAAACGACAAATGGCAGTCTTCTGTTGTTCAATACCGATGATGCAGAAGAAAGCTATCGCATAAGTTTTGGTGTTATCTGGTGGCTAGAATCGTCATAATCACTCAAAGAAAGACCGAAGCTTCGTGTCGTCGAACTCTGCTGCGTGGCAGGGAGTTTTAAGTTTAGAACTCTTACACTCCAGTTTTTGACGTTTAAGAGCAGAGGGATAACAAAGAATCTTTATACTTTTCACAGGAAAAAATCTTAGTTGAATTCTGTCAAATGCACAGTGAATTGAATTACGTTTATCGTTGGATTTACGCTAAAAAATTCAGTAAAAGTGAATATATCATGATAAGTGGCAGAAACCAAGGACCATCTTCTTGATCCCAAAATTCAAATAGGCAGCAACAAATATCTGGTAAGAGCCATCTATTCAGCCCGGCTTATGCAATTTACTCTTGACGGCACAATTCCTGCTTATCAGATTCGTTTATGGATGTTGTAATACGTGCTGAAGACTCTGTTGACGAAATTGGATACATCGGGAGGAACAATCTTTGGCAACAAAGGTATCGTGCAGATCAGGCCTCAAACATATCCTAAGAATCCTTGTCGACGTTGGATGAAGATTTATGTTCAAAAGACCAAACTGATAACTGATTAGCAAAAACGTTTGAAATGCAGTCTAAATTTAACAAGGGAACGACCAGAAGCGTTTCCACTTCATGCTGTGAACTTGGTTGGAATTTTGATTGACTATCATGCAAATTTTGAAAACATGATTGCAAATACTTCAAAGAACATCTCTTAAGTTTATTTGAAGTTCTCCTAACTGACTGTCAAAACTTTCTAACTTCCTGGTTTGAACCAAGAGCCAACACAAAAGGTCGCAGCTTTCCCACGCCATCGCTTGTGTTATCGAGGATAACCAACAATAAAACCACTGAATGAATGACAGGACTTTGATTTTACCTAGAAACAGGAGATTTATAACAACAGAAACAAGAATAATATTGAAATACACAACAATGATAACTCGGCGCGTTTCGACAAGATTCCAGTTATGAAAATCTAGTCGAAACGTAGAATCAGGAATAAAGTGATGTTGCTTCTCGGAGTTACCATTGTTCTGTATTTCATTAAAATACTGAGTGGTTCCCGCAATTTCAAGAATAGTATTGACGAGTGCCAACCTCATACTCAGGATCTTATCCCCGCTCGCCACTGCGCAAACAGCTACCAAGAGTCTGGTGAGCATAGGGTGCAGCGAAGATAACACCCTGGGTAAGTGGTTGGCCTGGGACAGATTGATAGGGTCTAAAGCCTCTGTGGCTTATTTGCAAAGCAGCACGATAAGCTGGATAACTCCATAATTGGCATGAAAAACTTCAGTTCCACTGTTGAAAACTTAAATAGATTCATTCACTCGCTTGTACTAATGCGCCGGGTGAGGTAGCAAGGCTAAAGATAAACCAATTACAGTTTGCTTTAATTCACTGTGTTCTGTGACTTTACCCCGAGGGTATTTTTCAGTTCCCGCTGGAAACAGCTTATATGGCTGAATTTATAGTCTTCATAGCAGGACAGGATCCAGACTGTTGCGACGGTTGCTGAAGCTACAATCAGATTTTCATGTCAAAAAATAAATTAAGAATAAGCTTTTGATTCCCGTGTGACTTTGCTTTCGCAGTAAGCGTCGAAGAAACTAAATCTTGCTCACTTGGCCGAAAAAACACTCGGAAATCTCGGCTTTTGTTTGATAATTATGGTTATAATTCATATTTTGCCGCATGTTTGGCTTCCCAGCCTTCACGAGAGTCCCTAAAAACAGGGGCAGTCCGCAAGAGAAGGGAGCAAGCGTTGATACTAAAAATAGCCTGTTGTTGCGGAATTTCAGCAACGGGCTATTTTTCATGGCCAATAAATGTACAATATTATTTGACGGGAGCAACAGGAAGTAAAGCTTGAGCTTTGCAAAATAATATAAAATTTAAAAAATTATAAAACCTAATTCGATATATGTTAAATGGAATCTTGAAACTTCAGATTCAAGGTAAATCCAAGACAAAACAAAAAAGACATGAAAAAATATGAGCTACATTGCAGTCAGTGGGCAATCAAATCTGCAGAAAATGTTTCCATGCATCACATGTTGGGGTGGATCTAGGGTTTTGTGGAAGAGGGGGATTGCCACGTCAGCTGGGGTTTGAGATTTTAGAGAAGAGGGGACTGTCAACCTGGCCTTTGGTTACTCTAGCTTTTTAAGGAATGGTGATTCCTTTATCACTAATATAAGGTGCATTATGTAAGCATGGAGATTATGGTGAGGAATCCCCACAATGTTTTGTGGCTCTAGGGGGAGTTTAAAGCCCCAACCCCCCTTGAATCTGCTACTGACATGGGAAAACATTTGCTAAGGATTTGAGTTGGAAACAGGGGTGGTGTCAAGAATTCCCCGATGCAGGTGTAATGGTCCCGACAGGGGGGGCTAAACTAAAGCAGCAAAGACCACGCCTCCTTTTTCTGTTTGAAGGTCAAAAACATTTTATTATGTGCATCAATTATTGCCACAACTGACTAGAAACTGTTTACTTTTAAATTTGGCATCAAGAGTCTGTCATCATTCTTGGCTAAATCAATAACAAGTTCTAATTGTTTGTACCATATATAAACGTGTTATCACCAGTGAAAATTCCCCGAAGAATTGTTAATTTTTATCCGACGGGGGGCTAAAGTTTCCCACAGGGGGCTGTAGCCCCTTCCCCCCTGGCGCCATCGCCGTCTGGAAGAAGTTTTGCATATCATCGTTCCATAACATTCATAAACTGTCAGTTTAACTAGAAAGCTTAATCCATTGTCCTTTTTGAACTTAAGATGGATTAACCAAGATTATTATTATTTTTACTTAAGTTTCACCTTTACAGACAGATTAAGCGTTTTTTGAAAGATAAGAACCTTATGTGAACTCAAAAAAACACATTCATTATTTATTTCATGGTCGACGATCAATACCTTGTGTCAATGATAAAATCCAAGTTTACCATTTGGTGTCATTACCCACCTGGTTTACTTAAGTGCTGTAAAGTTAATCGCTCACCGGCTCTCTCTCTCGCATAACATTCCTAACAATTCATTTTAAGTAAGGCAGAACGATGAAGTTTACTGCCTTTCGCTCGTTCAAAAAACTATGCGTCGTTCACTAGAAGCGCGGCTGGCGTTTAAACACATTTCTGGACAATAACGTCTCACAATCTCGTGAGGATGACTAATAGTTTAAAAGGTGGTTGCGGAAGATCTCCCATATCTCTCGCTGGCAATTTCCTCTTCCTGTTGCTTCTGGTAGTGTTGCGCCACTAAAGGGTTTGCGTCATCGTCAACCGCACCGCTGCGGGATTGCGGCGAAAAGTTGACGAGAACCGTCCCAGGCTGTGTGGTTCGATGGCGGCAAAGGCAAGGACGGGAGAGAACAATACAAATGAAGACAATGACACAGAGGACTGCTGAGACTATCCCAGCTATTATTTTCTTGTTTGTACAACTATGACATTCCTCATTTGAGCAACACTCTCCGTCGCAATCGTCGTCCTGCGAGCACGTTACACCAACACAGCTGCTCCGGCATGAGAGGTAGCCTTCCATTCCGCAACATCGCAATTTACACAGGTCATCGTTATGGACGAACTTGCATATCCTGCTTTCAACCAAGGAGATGTTGGCGAGGAAAACGAAAATGAAGAACACTTTGCACATAGTTTGCTTTGGTCAGTTAAAAGTCTTACGCTCCTTGGAACACAGTCTCGATCCTCGGTAGCCCGCGACGTCGCAGTTAATGGACAGGTTACACTAGATGTCCTCAGACAAGTCAAGTTAAGACATTTTTCCTTGCCATGGAGTGGGAGGTATCAATCAGCGATTCAAGGAAAGAAAATATTGCTGGATTATTTTATGAGAATAATATACCTTGTTTGCAGAATGGCGACGCCGGAGGTAGTGCGAGGGCTTCCCAGTGTTGATTCCGGAGATCTAAATTTCGCAAAGTAAAGAGAGAAAGGAAAACCGGAGAGACTTCTGTCTTATACTTCCGCAAAGATCAACGTGACGAACTCAATGGGTTTGCTAAACTTTTTTTCTGGTGAAAAAATTGAGAGAATTGTCATTTGTTTGTCGTTCTGGTGTCATTTCTGGTTATGTTTCTTAAAGTTTTGGCACGGCTAGCTCTGTTTTTCTTTCGTCGGACAAAGCCCGGCCTTATGTCTCCATTTCTGCGATATTTCACCGGTCGAGTTGACGTTTATGTGTTTGGGGTTTCGCTTCCGTTGTCAGTGAGAATCAAACTACAGCAGAAATTGCTGCAACGAATCAAGGAACCTGTAATGATGTTTCCGAGCTGGAAAACAAACAGTGAAGGCAGAAAGTTATTCTCTTAAGGATGTTAAATATGTCATTAGTCTTGAGCCTAAGCTCTTGAAGATGTAATTTCGAATGTAACCCTAAACGGGCTGTCTTCAGTGCCGTCTTATCCTCGTTAACCACTTTGAGCATTTACTTATGTTCTTCAGAAGCCGTCGGTTCGTTATCCGTAGTCAAAGATTGTTTAAGCATGTGCCAAGGATATAGAGAGAGTATAGAGAGCTGTGAAGCAAACCTGAAGTAAGGAGATAAAGAGAACGCGAAGAACTTGGAGGTGTAAAGACTGCACCAGGAAAGATGGAAATCAAGTCGACTTAAGGCGTGGTCTAGGGCAGACGAGCTTGGGGGATTTTAAGGTGTCGTGACCCTAACTAAAAACCACGGGAGAGGTAGACAGTCTATATATTTCAAACGTTCATTGTGGGGGATAGCATAAACGGGCAAAGTTCCCGACGGCGCTGTTTGCTACGCTACCACCGAGATTCCAATAACTTTTTGTTGGTAGGCCTGAGCTAAATTTGGTCCTTCATACTGCAAGTTTAAGCCCTCATTTGACGGACTCACTGATCTCAGAAAAGACTACATCCAGCCACATTTGCAACTCTGAATAACTGAAGCCTTTCGCGGCCACACTGGTTGGACTCCCAGGGAGAAACGATTCATCAGACGTTTCCAAGACTAGATTGGCCCTTTGCTTTGTCTATCTGTGGTCACAGTCGTTCAGAATTGGTAGCCAAATAATACATCATTGTGATTCACTATTATTTATCAACACTACTGATCAATGAATGTTCCACTCTCACGGACGTCACAAACTTATTGGTCGACGAACAAGATGCACCCTAATTGAATTTATGGAGGAAGTTTTTGCCGGAAGATAACTCATCATTTTATAATTATACAAGTGCGTCTCAAAAAATTAGAAGGAAAAATTATGAAAAAATAGGATATCTGTCGTGAGGTAATGATGAAGCTCAAAATTTTAATTGTATTAGTCTCACTGGACCTAAACTGATCTAGCCCATGTTATACATTGGTATAATCGAACAACTATGGTTTCCACACAATGATCATTAAAAATCCAGCATCTCCAAATATTAGAATATAATATTTGAACATCTAGGTAGGGCGTTCCTGAGCATGAGCTTGACGAACTTCACACAAATGTACAAATGCCACATGTACCACACAACAAACGTTTGTTTATTTATTCACGAAAACCGCTGGTGCTGCAATCATGGGGAAGACGTCTGATCTAACGGTTGTCCAAAAGACCATCATTGACACACTCCACAAAGAGGGAAAGACTCAGAAAGTTATTGCTGAAAAAGCTGGCCGCTCCCATAGTTCTGTTTCGAAGCATTTCAAAGGAACGTTGTCTGAACGAGCAAAGTGTGGCAGAAAGAGGTGCACCAGCAAGAGGGATGACCGCAGCCTCGAGAAAACCAAGAACCGATTTGACAATGTGGGCGAGATACAAAAAAAGTGGACAGAGGCGGGAGTTGGTGCATCTAGGGCTACCACGCAGAGACGGCTTCAGGAAATAGGGTACAACAGCCGAATACCCAGCACCAAGCCTCTTCTCAACGCCAGGCAACGTCACAAGCGGCTGACATGGGTCAAAGTGAAGCAGAAGTGGAGTGTTGCTCAGTGGTCCAAAGTGCTATTCTCTGATGGGAGCAAGTTTTGTATCTCGTTCGGAAACCAAGGTTGCAGAGTTTGGAGGAGGGTTGGAGAGGCACAGAACCCCAGCTGTTTGAAGTCCAGCGTCAAGTTCCCGCAGTCAGTGATAGTTTGGGGTGCCATGTCATCTGCAGGTGTTGGACCTCTGTGTTTTCTCAGGGTCACAGTGAACACAGTGGTCTACCAGGAGATCTTGGAGAACTTCATGCTTCCGTCAGCTAAAAGGCTATTAGGTGATGCGGAATTTGTGTTCCAGCAAGATTTGGCACCTGCACATAGTGCCAAATCAGCCGCTGTCTGGTTTGCTGATCATCACATCGACGTGTTTCCTTGGCCAAGTAACTCACCGGACTTGAACCCCATCGAGAATTTATGGGGTATAGTTAAGAAGAAGATGACCAGCTTGCGTCCCAGCAATCTGGCAGAGCTCAAGGCTGCCATCGAGACCACCTGGGCGTCCATTAAATCTGAGCAATGCAACAAGCTCATTTCCTCTATGCCACGACGTATTCAGGCAGTCATTGATGCTAAAGGAGCTCCAACCAAGTACTGACAGACATTCCTTACCTATCTTTCCATTTATGGCCAAGCTACTCTATAAGTAAAAGCTTGTAATGATATGTTTTGGATGTTCGGATTTTATATTCTAAAATTTTGAGATGTATGGAAACCATAGTTGTTCGATTATACCAACGTACAACAGGGGATAGATTAATTTAGGTCCAGTGAGACTAATACAATTAAAATTTTGAGCTTCGACATTACCTCACCACAGATATCCTATTTTTTCATAATATTCTAATTTCTTGAGACGCACTTGTACATATATATTATTTGAGACTTTGTTTATTGCTACGGTCCTATGTGAAGACCAAATAATCTATCATTTACGCAACTAGATTACTCACTCTGCACTATAAGGTACGTATATACTGGATGACTTCGGAACTGACAATCATTTCAAACATTACACTCTATTACTTTAGAGCTTGAGCAACTGGCATCCTCAACGCGCGTCACAGTGGGAACTAGAAGAATGAGTGAAGAGTTGTTTTTGACTTTTGAACGGCATGTTCTTCAGGTAGAACTTTTCATCCAAACAAAGACATTGAGTGATTTAAATATTCCATTCACGTCTAACGGATTTGTCGAAGATGCACTTTTTTGGGAGAGATATTGGGATTGTGAAAGTCGTTGTCGTTTTTAGAAAGTGAAAACGTTTCTAGTGACGTCTGTGCGGAACGAGAACGACGATTTCGATGTTAAACAACACCCTTGAGATTTAAATTTATTCGTTTTGTTTGAATCGGATGTAGAATTCTGTTAAAAGAAAACAGCGCTTGTGAATCAAGAATGCGTATTGCTTAAGCTCTCATCTCTCGTGTGAGAGTTCTTTACAAACAAGATAGGCCTGATAACTACCATATTACGACCAAGGTTAGCAAAACTGCTGACGTCCGTCGTAAGATCGGTAGAAGAGAGGATGAAAGTAATTATTCAATTGCGTTTTCTCCAATAACAAAAGCAAATTGTTGTATCTTCCTCCAAATAAAAGAAATTGCTTCGTAACCAAATAAAAACACATGAAATCCGATGTTGGATGGATATTTCACACATTGTATTATTCATACACTATGACGCCACCTCGAGAATTAATCCAGTCTCTGAATTACGTACAAAGATGTTGTGACAATAATATAAAAATTATTCAAAAATAGCAGTCTGTCAGAATCCACTTTTTAAGAGAATGACGACGAGTACGAAACAACGCCAATGAACACACGAAGCTGAATAGCCGACTTGCTAATATTTCACTGAAAGGTGGAACGATGGAAACTGTGGAAATTCAAAAAAGATACGATTACAACATCTCTGAAAACTTGCTTTGCACCTAAATACTGAAACACAACGTGAGCCTTAGAAGCATAAATGAAGCTTTGACTAGCGATCAATTAACTCGCACATGACTAGAGTGGCTACGCTTTAAATAGTCTACGCAGTTAAAATGATCAATTAGTTTGAACAAATCGAGTATTTGTTCACAGTTATGGCAGCGGTGTGTCGCACTTTTCACAGTGAAAGGAAAACGCGCCCAGTGAACGATCTCATGGTGTGTATGGGGGTGGTTGTTCTGGCAATGTTTCGACCATCTGTTGTTGATTGTACCGTTCTTGGTTTCCGAAACTTTCAAGATTGACCGTCACACTTGTCGACGAAGCTAACATACGGCTTTGAGGACCTTGCTGGTGATCGTCGGTCACGAATGGTTGTCGATTGCGGCGAAGACAATGCCAAATTAACACGCCAATGAGTATCACGACAACTACGATGGCAACAATTATGGCGATGATGATCCAAATAGAGATGTCCACTCTCGACTCTTTATAATACCTTTCGTTACGATCAGGCCAACATTTTTTATTGATACAGTAACCGTAGCTACATTCAGCGTCTGAAAAACAGCTCATACCGATACAATTTTTATGAGACGTTCTCGATTCAGCTAAAAGAAAGACCACCAAGGAAACGAAAACGACAAATGCCAGTCTTCTCTTGTTCAATACCGGTGATGCAGAAGAAAGCTATCGCATAAGTTTTGGTGTTATCTGGTGGCTAGAATCGTCATAATCACTCAAAGGAAGACCGAAGCTTCGTGTCGTCGAACTCTGCTGCGTGGCAGGGAGTTTTAAGTTTAGAACTCTTACACTCCAGTTTTTGACGTTTAAGAGCAGAGGGATAACAAAGAATCTTTATACTTTTCACAGGAAAAAATCTCAGTCGAATCCTGTCGAATGCACAGTGAATTGAATTACGTTTATCGTTGGATTTACGCTAAAAAATTCAGTAAAAGTGAATATATCACGATAAGGTGCAGAAACCAAGGACCATCTTCTTGATCCCAAAATTCAAATAGGCAGCAACAAATATCTGGTAAGAGCCATCTATTCAGCCCGGCTTATGCAGTTTACTCTTGACGGCACAATTCCTGCTTATCAGATTCGTTTATGGATGTTGTAATACGTGCTGAAGACTCTGTTGACTAAATTGGATACATCGGGAGGAACAATCTTTGGGAACAAAGGTATCGTGCAGATCAGGCCTTAAACATATCCTAAGAATCCTTGTCGACGTTGGATGAAGATTTATGTTCAAAAGACCAAACTGATAACTGATTAGCAAAAACGTTTGAAATGCAGTCTAAATTTAACAGGGGAACTACCAGAAGCGTTCCCACTTCATGCTGTGAACTATGTTGGAATTTTGATTGACTATCATGCAAATTTTGAAAACATGATTGCAAATACTTCAAAGAACATCTCTTAAGTTTATTTGAAGTTCTCCTAACTGACTGTCAAAACTTTCTAACTTCCTGGTTTGAACCAAGAGCCAACACAACAGGTCGCAGCTTTCCCACGCCATCGCTTGTTTTATCGAGGATAACCAACAATAAAACCACTGAATGAATGAGAGGACTTTGATTTTACCTAGAAACAGGAGATTTGTAACAACAGAAACAAGAATAATATTGAAATACACAACAATGATAACTCGGCGCGTTTCGACAAGATTCCAGTTATGAAAATCTAGTCGAAGCGTAGAATCAGGAATAAAGTGATGTTGCTTCTCGGAGTTACCATTGTTCTGTATTTCATTAAAATACTGAGTGGTTCCCGCAATTTGAAGAATAGTATTGATGAGTGCCAACCTGATACTCAGGATCTTATTCCCGCTCGCCACTGCGCAAACAGCTAGCAAGAGTCTGGTGAACATAGGGTGCAGCGAAGATAAGATCTTGAGTACGTGGTTGGCCTGGGACAGATTGATAGGGTCTAAAGCCTCTGTGGCTTATTTGCAAAGCAGCACGATAAGCTGGATAACTCCCTAATTGGCATGAAAAAGTTCAGTTCCACTGTTGAAAACTTAAATAGATTCATTCACTCGCTTGTACTAATGCGCCGGGTGAGGTAGCAAGGCTAAAGATAAGCCAATTACAGTTTGCTTTAATCCACTGTTTTCTGTGAATTTACCCCGACGGTATTATTCAGTTCCCGCTGGAAACAGCTTATATGGCTGAATTTATAGTCTTCATTGCAGGACAGGATCCAGACTGTTGCGACGGTTCCTGAAGCTACAATCAGATTTTCATGTCAAAAAATAAATTAAGTATAAGCTTTTGATTCCCGTGTGACTTTGCTTTCGCAGTAAGCGTCGAAGAAACTAAATCTTGCTCATTTGGCCGAAAAAACAGTCGGAAATCTCGGCTTTTGTTTGATAATTATGGTTATAATTCATATTTTGCCGCATGTTTGGCTTCCCAGCCTTCACGAGAGTCCCTAAAAACACGGGCAGCCTGCAAGAGAAGGGAGCAAGCGTTGATACTAAAAATAGCCTGTTGTTGCGGAATTTCAGCAACGGGCTATTTTTCATGGCCAATAAATGTACAGTATTATTTGACGGGAGCAACAGGAAGTAAAGCTTGAGCTTTGAAAAATATTATAAAATTTAAAAAATTATAAAACCTAATTCGATATATGTTAAATGGAATCTTGAAACTTCAGATTCAAGGTAAATCCAAGACAAAACAAAAGAGACAAGAAAAAATATGAGCTACATTGCAGTCAGTGGGCAATCAAATCTGCAGAAAATGTTTCCATGTATCACATGTAGAGGTTTATCTAGAGTTTTGTGGAAGAGGGGGATTGCCACGTCAGCTGGGGTTTGAGATTTTAGAGAAGAGGGGACTGTCAACCTGGCCTTTGGTTATTCTAGCTTTTTAAGGAATAGTGATTCCTTTATCACTAATATAAGGTGCACGATAAAAGAAATAGATGCAAGTGAAGTTTATTTATGTAAGCATGGAGATTATGGTGAGGAATCCCCACAATGTTTTGTGGCTCTAGGGGGAGTTTAAAGCCCCAAGCCCCCTTGAATCTGCTACTGACATGGGAAAACATTTGCTAAGGATTTGAGTTGGAAACAGGGGTGGTGTCAAGAATTCCCCGATGCAGGTGTAATGTCCCCGACAGGGGGGGGCTAAACTAAAGCAGCAAAGACCACGCCTCCTTTTTCTGTTTGAAGGTCAAAAATATGTTATTATGTGCATCAATTATTGCCACAACTGACTAGAAACTGTTTACTTTTAAATTTGGCATCGAGAGTCTGTCATCATTCTTGGCTAAATCAATAACAAGTTCTAATAGTTTGTACCATATATAAACGTGTTATCACCAGTGAAAATTCCCCGAAGAATTGTTAATTTTTATCCAACGGGGGGCTAAAGTTTCCCAAAGGGGGCTGTAGCCCCTTCTGCCCCTTCCCCCCTGGCGCCACCGCCGTCTGGAAGAAGTTTTGCATGTCATCGGCCCATAACATTCATAAACTGTCAGTTTAACTAGAAAGCTTAATCCATTGTCCTTTTTGAACTTAAGATGGATTAACCAAGATTATTATTATTTTTACTTAAGTTTCACCTTTACAGACAGATTAAGCGTTTTTTGAAAGATAAGAACCTTATGTGAACTCAAAAAAACACATTCATTGTTTATTTCATGGTCGACGATCAATACCTTGTGTCTATGATAAAATCCAAGTTTACCATTTGGTGTCATTACCCACCTGGTTTACTTAAGTGCTGTAAAGTTAATCGCTCACCGGCTCTCTCTCTCTCGCATAACATTCCTAACAATTCATTTTAAGTAAGGCAGAACGATGAAGTTTACTACCTTTTGCTCGTTCAAAAAACTGTGCATCATTCCCCAGAAGCGCGGCTGGCGTTTAAACACATTTCTGGACAATAACGTCTCACAATCTCGTGAGGATGACTCGTAGTTCAAAAAGTGGTTGCGGAAGATCTTCAGTACCTCTCGCTGGCAATTTCCTCTTCCTGTTGCTTCTGGTAGTGTTGCGCCACTAAAGGGTTTGCGTCATCGTCAACCGCACCGCTGCGGGATTGCGGCGAAAAGTTGACGAGAACCGTCCCAGGCTGTGTGGTTCGATGGCGGCAAAGGCAAGGACGGGAGAGAACAATACAAATGAAGACAATGACACAGAGGACTGCTGAGACTATCCCAGCTATTATTTTCTTGTTTGTACAACTATGACATTCCTCATTTGAACAACACTCTCCGTCGCAATCGTCGTCCTGCGAGCACGTTACACCAACACAGCTGCTCCGGCATGAGAGGTAGCCTTCCATTCCGCAACATCGCATTTTACACAGCTCATCGTTATGGACGAACTTGCATATCCTGCTTTCAACCAAGGAGATGTTGGCGAGGAAAACGAAAATGAAGAACACTTTGCACATAGTTTGTTTTGGTCAGTGAAAAGTCTTACGCTCCTTGGAACACACTCTTGATCCTCGGTCGCCCGCGACGTCGCAGTTAATGGACAGGTTACACTAGATGTCCTCAGACAAGTCAAGTTAAGACATTTTTTCTTGCCATGTAGTGGGAGGTATCAATCAGCGATTCAAGGAAAGAAAATATTGCTGGATTATTTTATGAGAATAATATACCTTGTTTGGAGAATGGCGACGCCAGAGGTAGTGCGAGGGCTTCCCAGTGTTGATTCTGGAGATCTAAATTTCGCAAAGTGAAGAGAGAAAGGAAAACCGGAGAGACTTCTGTCTTATACTTCCGCAAAGATCAACGTGACGAACTCTATGGGTTTGCTAAACTTTTTTTCTGGTGAAAAAATTGAGAGAATTGTCATTTGTTTGTCGTTCTGGTGTCATTTCTGGTTATGTTTCTTAACGTTTTGGCACGGCTAGCTCTGTTTTTCTTTCGTCGGAGAAAGCCCGGCCTTATGTCTCCATTTCTGTGATATTTCACCGGTCGAGTAGACGTTTATGTGTTTGGGGTTTCGCTTCCGTTGTCAGTGAGAATCAAACTACAGCAGAAATTGCTGCAACGAATCAAGGAACCTGTAATAATGTTTCCGAGCTGGAAAACAAACAGTGAAGGCAGAAAGTTATTCTCTTAAGGATGTTAAATATGTCATTAGTCTTGAGCCTAAGCTCTTGAAGATGTAATTTCGAATGTAACCCTAAACGGGCTGTCTTCAGTGCCGTCTAATCCTCGTTAACCACTTTGAGCATTTACGTATGTTCTTCAGAAGCCGTCGGTTCGTTATCCGTAGTCAAAGATTGTATAAACATGTGCCAAGGATATAGAGAGAGTATAGAGAGCTGTGAAGCAAACCTGAAGTAAGGAGATAAAGAGAACGCGAAGAACTTGGAGGTGTAAAGACTGCACCAGGAAAGATGGAAATCAAGTCGACTTAAGGCGTGGCCTAGGGCAGACGAGCTTGGGGGATTTAAAGGTGTCGTGACCCTAACTAAAAACCACGGGAGAGGTAGACAGTCTATATATTTCAAACGTTCATTGTGGGGGATAGCATAAACGGGCAAAGTTCCCGACGGCGCTGTTTGCTACGCTACCACCGAGATTCCAATAACTTTTTGTTGGTAGGCCTGAGCTAAATTTGGTCCTTCATACTGCAAGTTTAAGCCCTCATTTGACGGACTCACTGATCTCAGAAAAGACTACATCCAGCCACATTTGCAACTCTGAATAACTGAAGCCTTTCGCGGCCACACTGGTTGGACTCCCAGGGAGAAACGATTCATCAGACGTTTCCAAGACTAGATTGGCCCTTTGCTTTGTCTATCTGTGGTCACAGTCGTTCAGAATTGGTAGCCAAATAATACATCCTTGTGATTCACTATTATTTATCAACACTACTGATCAATGAATGTTCCACTCTCACGGACGTCACAAACTTATTGGTCGACGAACAAGATGCACCCTAATTGAATTTATGGAGGAAGTTTTTGCCGGAAGATAACTCATCATTTTATAATTATACAAGTGCGTCTCAAAAAATTAGAAGGAAAAATTATGAAAAAATAGGATATCTGTCGTGAGGTAATGATGAAGCTCAAAATTTTAATTGTATTAGTCTCACTGGACCTAAACTGATCTAGCCCCTGTTATACGTTGGTATAATCGAACAACTATGGTTTCCACACAATGATTATTAAAAATCGAGCATCTCCAAATATTAGAATATAATATCTGAACATCTAGGTAGGGCGTTACTGAGCATGAGCTTGACGAACTTCACACAAATGTACAAATGCCACATGTACCACACAACAAACGTTTGTTTATTTATTCACGAAAACCGCTGGTGCTGCAATCATGGGGAAGACGTCTGATCTAACGGTTGTCCAAAAGACCATCATTGACACACTCCACAAAGAGGGAAAGACTCAGAAAGTTATTGCTGAAAAAGCTGGCCGCTCCCATAGTTCTGTTTCGAAGCATCTCAAAGGAACGTTGTCTGAACGAGCAAAGTGTGGCAGAAAGAGGTGCACCAGCAAGAGGGATGACCGCAGCCTCGAGAAAACCAAGAACCGATTTGACAATGTGGGCGAGATACAAAAAAAGTGGACAGAGGCGGGAGTTGGTGCATCTAGGGCTACCACGCAGAGACGGCTTCAGGAAATAGGGTACAACAGCCGAATACCCAGCACCAAGCCTCTTCTCAACGCCAGGCAACGTCACAAGCGGCTGACATGGGTCAAAGTGAAGCAGAAGTGGAGTGTTGCTCAGTGGTCCAAAGTGCTATTCTCTGATGAGAGCAAGTTTTGTATCTCGTTCGGAAACCAAGGTTGCAGAGTTTGGGGGAGGGTTGGAGAGGCACAGAACCCCAGCTGTTTGAAGTCCAGCGTCAAGTTCCCGCAGTCAGTGATAGTTTGGGGTGCCATGTCATCTGCAGGTGTTGGACCTCTGTGTTTTCTCAGGGTCACAGTGAACACAGTGGTCTACCAGGAGATCTAGGAGAACTTCATGCTTCCGTCAGCTAAAAGGCTATTTGGTGATGCGGAATTTGTGTTCCAGCAAGATTTGGCACCTGCACATAGTGCCAAATCATCCGCTGTCTGGTTTGCTGATCATCACATCGACGTGTTTCCTTGGCCAAGTAACTCACCGGACTTGAACCCCATCGAGAATTTATGGGGTATAGTTAAGAAGATGACCAGCTTGCGTCCCAGCAATCTGGCAGAGCTCAAGGCTGCCATCGAGACCACCTGGGCGTCCATTAAATCTGAGCAATGCAACAAGCTCATTTCCTCTATGCCACGACGTATTCAGGCAGTCATTGATGCTAAAGGAGCTCCAACCAAGTACTGACAGACATTCCTTACCTATCTTTCCATTTATGGCCAAGCTACTCTATAAGTAAAAGCTTGTAATGATATGTTTTGGATGTTCAGATATTATATTCTAAAATTTTGAGCTGTATGGAAACCATAGTTGTTCGATTATACCAACGTACAACAGGGGATAGATTAATTTAGGTCCAGTGAGACTAATACAATTAAAATTTTGAGCTTCGACATTACCTCACGACAGGTATCCTATTTTTTCATAATATTCTAATTTCTTGAGACGCACTTGTACATATATATTATTTGAGACTTTGTTTATTGCTACGGTCCTATGTGAAGACCAAATAATCTATCATTTACGCAACTAGATTACTCACTCTGCACTAAAAGGTACGTATATACTGGATGACTTCGGAACTGACAATCATTTCAAACATTACACTCTATTACTTTAGAGCTTGAGCAACTGGCATCCTCAACGCGCGTCACAGTGGGAACTAGAAGAATGAGTGAAGAGTTGTTTTTGACTTTTGGACGGCGTGTTTTTCAGGTAGAACTTTTCATCCAAACAAAGACATTGAGTGATTTAAATATTCCATTCACGTCTAACGGGTTTGTCGAAGATGAACTTTTTTGGGAGAGATATTGGGATTGTGAAAGTCGTTGTCGTTTTTAGAAAGTGAAAACGTTTCTAGTGACGTCTGTGCGGAACGAGAACAACGATTTCGATGTTAAACAACACCCTTGAGATTTAAATTTATTCGTTTTGTTTGAAGCGGATGTAGAATTCTGTTACAAGAAAACACCACTTGTGAATCAAGAATGCGTGCTGCTTAAGCTCTCATCTCTCGTGTGAGAGTTCTTTACAAACAAGATAGGCCTGATAACTACCATATTACGACCAAGGTTAGCAAAACTGCTGCCGTCTGTCGTAAGATCGGTAGAAGAGAGGATGAAAGTAATTATTCAATTGCGTTTTCTCCAATAACAAAAGTGAATTGTTGTATCTTCTTCCAAATAAAAGAAATTGCTTCGCAACGAAAAAAAACGCATGAAATACGATATTGGATGGATATTTCACACATTGTATTATTCATACACTATGACGCCACCTCGAGAATTAATCCAGTCTCTAAATTACGTACAAAGATGTGACAATAATATAAAAATTATTCAACGATATCAGTCTGTCAGAATCCACTTTTTAACAGAATGACAACGACTACGAAACAACGCCAATGAACACACGAAGCTGAATAGCCGACTTCCTAATATTACACTGAAAGGTGGAACGATGGAAACTCTGGAAATTCAAAAAAGATACGATTACAACATCTATGAAAACTAGCTTTGCACCTAAATACTGAAACACAACGTGAGCCTTAAAAGCATAAATGAAGCTTTGACCAGCGATCAATTAACTCGCCCATGAATAGAGTGGCTACGCTTTAAACAGTCTACGCAGTTAAAATGATCAATTAGTTTGAACAAATCGACTATTTGTTCACAGTTGTGGCAGCGGTGTGCCGCACTTTTCAAAGTGAAAGGAAAACACACCCAGTGAACGATCTCATGGTGTGTATGGGGGTGGTCGTTTTGGCAATGTTTCGACCATCTGTTGTCGATTGTACCGTTCTTGGTTTCCGAAACTTCCAAGATTGACCGTGCCACTTGTCGACGAAGCTAACATACGGCTTTGAGGACCTTGCTGGTGATCGTCGATCACGAATGGTTGTCGATTGCGACGAAGACAATGCCAAATTAACTTGCCAATGTATATCACGACATATACGATGGCAACAGTTATGGCGATGATGGCCCAAATAGGGATGAATACTGTCGACTCTTTATCCAAGCTTTCGTTACCATCAGGCCAACATTGATGATTGAAACAGCGACCGTCGCTACAATCTTCGTCTGAATAACAGCTCATGCCGATACAATTTTTATGAGACGTTCTCGATTCAGCTAAAAGAAAGACCAAGGAAACGAAAACGACAAATGCCAGTCTTCTCTTGTTCAATACCGGTGATGCAGAAGAAAGCTATCGCATAAGTTTTGGTGTTATCTGGTGGCTAGAATCGTCATAATCACTCAAAGGAAGACCGAAGCTTCGTGTCGTCGAACTCTGCTGAGTGTCAGCGAGTTTTAAGTTTAGAACTCTTACACTCCAGTTTTTGACGTTTAAAAGTAGAGGGATAACAAAGAATCTTTATGCTTTACACAGGAAAAAATCTCAGTCGTATCCTGTCGAATGCACAGTGAATTGAATTACGTTTATCGTTGGATTTACGCTAAAAAATTCAGTAAAAGTGAATATATCATGATAAGTGGCAGAGACCAAGGACCATCTTCTTGATCCCAAAATTCAAATAGGCAGCAAGAAATATCTGGTAAGAGCCATCTATTCAGCCCGGCTTATGCAGTTTACTCTTGACGGCACAATTCCTGCTTATCAGATTCGTTTATGGATGTTGTAATACGTGCTGAAGACTCTGTTGACTAAATTGGATACATCGGGAGGAACAATCTTTGGCAACAAAGGTATCGTGCAGATCAGGCCTTAAACATATCCTAAGAATCCTTGTCGACGTTGGATGAAGATTTATGTTCAAAAGACCAAACTGATAACTGATTAGCAAAAACGTTTGAAATGCAGTCTAAATTTAACAGGGGAACTACCAGAAGCGTTCCCACTTCATGCTGTGAACTTGGTTGGAATTTTGATTGACTATCATGCAAATTTTGAAAACATGATTGCAAATACTTCAAAGAACATCTCTTAAGTTTATTTGAAGTTCTCCTAACTGACTGTCAAAACTTTCTAACTTCCTGGTTTGAACCAAGAGCCAACACAACAAGTCGCAGCTTTCCCACGCCATCGCTTGTGTTATCGAGGATAACCAACAAAAAAACCACTGAATGAATGACAGGACTTTGATTTTACTAAGAAACAGCAGATTTATAACAACAAAAACATGAATAATATTGAAATACACAACAATGGTAACTCGGCGCGTTTCGACAAGATTCCAGTTATGAAAATCTAGTCGAAACGTAGAATCAGGAATAAAGTGATGTTGCTTCTCGTAGTTACCATTGTTTTGTAGTTTATTAAAATACTGAATGGTCCTCGGAATTTGAAGAATAGTATTGATAAGTGCCAAGGGACTGAAGGGAGTCCTATTGGAGTACACAGTTATCGACACAGAGGTAATTTACTTCATAAGTAGCAAGAGATGCTTAAAAATATATGCTGGGTCGACTAGTGTTTCGTTTCTTAAGATACAACTCTGCCACTAAGTCGCCAATCAGGTTACGCCATCTATAATTACGTGCAGACCACAAAACGAGGCCAGCGGATACATTAAATCAATATATAATTACCAAAGATTGATAGTTGGTGGCTTTAGCACGCCTGGGGTCAACCTCATACTCAGGATCTTATCCCCGCTCCCCACTGCGCAAACAGCTAGCAAGAGTCTGGTGAACATAGGGTGCAGCGAAGATAAGACCCTGGGTACGTGGTTGG
The DNA here is from genome assembly GCA_030142905.1 of Heliopora coerulea. Lineage (NCBI taxonomy): Eukaryota > Metazoa > Cnidaria > Anthozoa > Scleralcyonacea > Helioporidae > Heliopora > Heliopora coerulea. The sequence goes on from JASJOG010000131.1 coordinate 156,648, forward strand.
CCTGGGACAGATTGATAGGGTTTAAAGCCTCAGTGGCTTATTTGCTAAGCAGCACGATAAGCTGGATAACTCCTTAATTGGCATGAAAAACGTCAGTTCCACTGTTGAAAACTTGAATAGATTGATTCACTCGCTTTTACTAATGCGCCTGGTGAGGTAGCAAGGCTAAAGATAAACCAATTACAGTTTGCTTTAATTTACTACAGACGACTCCCTGTAACTCGAACCCTCGCTAACTCGAACGAAAACTGATTTCCCCTTAATTTTTGAAAAACATTTACAGTAATTTTACCCTCGGTAACTCGAACCCTCGATAACTCGAACCTCCCGCTGACTCAAAGCAATTTTTGTTTCCCTTAAGGTCCTTTTCTATATAATTTTACCCTGGATAACTCGAACCATGTCTGTCAATACCTGACAAAACAAAACAAAACAGTGTATCATAGTTTTAAACATTGAATTTGTTATGAAGTCTTTTTATACTACACCAAACATGTCAATGAATTTCATTTGTCCCTTGAAGTGCAGTGTGCATGGCACTTGCATTCCTTTTCTATCTCCAAGGTTAACTGCCTTGCCGGTCACCACCATAGTACATTCTTTTTTCTGATCGTCCCGCAAAAAATAGAAAATTGTCTTCGCAAAACGTCCTGATTTGCCTTTCATTAAATGTCCTATAACTTCGCCATAACGTTGCACACAAACCGCGTACTTGTCGACAAAATTGTTTGGCTCTGGTACAGCGTTAACACTGGATTGTAGGACAACGTGATTTTCATCGCGTTTCGGCGTTTGCCTTCCTGATTTACGTTTACTGCTGAAATCGCACCTTGCATTTTATATGAGATTCGATAGTACTGCTTGAAAATGTCGGAAAAGAAGTCTCTTAAGCGTAAGATTATCACTAAGTCTTTGGAGGAGAAATATAAAGCTCTCAAAGAAATTGAGAGCGGTGTAGCGAAGAAGGAGGTAGCAACGAAGTATGACATTCCTTTAAACACTTTGTCCACGTGTGTGAAAAACAAAAAGAAAATTCCAGCTGCTTTCGAGAATGGGAAAAGTCCAAAGACAATGAAGCTTAAAGGCGCAGCTTTTGACGCTTTAGATAAAGCGATATACAAGTGGTTTGCAAATGCAAGAGAGCGAAATGTTCCTGTCAGTGGTACCGTGCTAAAAGAGAAGGCAGTTCTCTTTGCCAAAGAGCTTCAGATTGAAGATTTTAAGGGTTCTGATGGCTGGTTCGACCGTTGGAAAACAAGGCACAGTGTCACGTTTAAGACGGTTGCTGGAGAAGCAAACTCATGCACTCCTCAAATGACCGCTTCGTGGGACGAGACAACTCTGCCAGGCAGACAGACAGACAGACAGACATCGTTTTTATTTATACACGCTAGCCTCTCACAACTTTTTTGAACTAAGCTGATTTACAGGAGGGGCGTGATACCTTATAAATACAAATAAAATTATACTAACCACTACTACTACTACATACTTTTAATTACATTACATAAAATTAGATACTACTACATTACATAAAATTAGATAAAAATTAGATTAAAAATAATTACAAACTCTATATTCACTATATTCAAGTCAACATGGTTCATGTGAAAGACAGGTCAGCAATGCTACTTTTGAATTGACGAAGCGAAGTCGCTTTTTTAGCCTCTAGTGGAAGATTAATCCATAACATTGAGCCACTATATCTAAAGCTTCGCTTAAGAAAATTAGTTTTCGGCTTTGGAAGTGCTAGATCAGTTTCAAGATTACGTAAGTCATACCCTCTATTCAGATCTCTAAGTCTAACAAGGCTTTCTGTTAAGCACTGTGCCGTGTTTTGGTTGAGAACCTTATACAGCAGGACACTCTTCAATTTAGCACGCCTTACATGAAGAGAGTCCCACTGTAAACTTTCCAGAAGTTCATTCGATCTAATTTCATGTCCTGCTCCTGTAATGACTCTGGCAGCAAGGTTTTGAAGCGTTTGCAATTTGTCTCTTAATTTCTTATTACATGTATCCCACAAGGGAGAACGATAATCGAAATATGGCTGAATTAAAGATTTGTACAGTTTGACAAGAAAGCATGAGGGAACAAATGGTTTAATTCTCCTCAAAGCACCTATGCCAGAACAAATCTTTAAGCATAGTTTTTCAATATAAATATCAAAGGTCAATGTCTCATCAAGATCGACTCCCAAACATTTGTAGGAGGTAACAGGCGATATTGAATTATTATTCATGGTTATTGTGGAATGTAAATCTGCAACTTTGGATGTCAAATTAGGTTTAGATCCTATAACCATGAACTTGGTTTTTGAGGAATGAGATTGGAGTTTATTTAAAGTTAACCAATCCATTATATTCTCTAAATCTGAGTTCAAGTTATAGGCTAATTCAACAGGATCACACGAGGAAGCAAATATTTGTGTATCATCAGCATATAAACAGGGTGTTGTTAAATTAAGACAATTGGGTAAATCGTTGATGTAGATTAAGAAGAACAAAGGGCCAAGTATTGACCCTTGCGGAATACCACATATTATTTTACCTTTTCCAGAAAGAAAGTCATTTATGAGGCATTGTTGATATCGATTTGTTAAGTATGAATGGAACCACTTAAGTTCCGTGTGAGAAACTCCATAAAATGCCAATTTCTCAAATAGAATATCATGGTCAACGGAATCAAACGCTTTACGAATGTCAAGGAAAACAACCCCTGTTAGTTTGCCATTATCCATATTTTCAAACCAGGTATCGCACATTTGAATTAAAGCGGTAAGTGTGGAATGTCCTGGCCGAAAACCGGATTGGAATTTAGATATAAGGCAATTATCATTTAAATGTTTGTATAGTTGTTGGAAAATTTCTTTTTCGAATACCTTACTTATAATTGGTAAAATTGATATAGGTCTATAGTTACCCATAATTCGTCTGTTGCCTTCCTTGTATATCAGGGTTACTCTCGCATTTTTCCAATCATCCACAAACACCCCAGTTGAAAGTGATAAGTTAAATATGAAAGTCAGGGAAGGTGAGATAATATCTGAAGCGATTCGCAGCATCTTTGCTGGAATTTTATCAAGACCCGTGCTTTTGGAAATTTTCAAATGTCTTAAGGTTCTCAAAACATTTTCAACCGGAATATACATAAAGCGGAATAATGAGATATTAGAATCAACATGACTTTTCAAATAAGTGTCAACCTTATTAGTTGACTGTTTTGTTAATTCAGAAGCTAGTTTGGGTCTGATATTAATGAAGAAATCATTAAAAGATTCTGAAATATTCTCATCATCATAAATAATTTTATCATCAATCTCGATTACATTTACACGGCCGCTTGATTTACTCGCCCGACCAGTAAGGGAATTAATTAATTTCCAAGTAGTTTTCGGATCGATTTTATTACATTCTCCAATTTTTTGACGATAATAGCGCAATTTACTTTTCCGCATTTCAATATTTATTCTGTTCTTTTCGGCTTGATAAAGTCTCCAATGATGTTTGGAGCCGTGCCTAACAAACTGTTTTTTATGATAATCACGATTTCGCATTTTCTGTTTAATGTTCGGGGTAAGCCATGGAATAGAAAATTGCCTTATACGCTTAGGTCTTATAGGAGCGTGTTTATCTTGTATAACATTAAAATTGGATTCCCAGACTTTCCAAGCTAAGTTGGGATCGTTGATAGATTCTATTTCATGCCAAGGCGTATTAAGTATGTCATAAATAAAGTTTTCCTTCACAAAGTGTTTTAAGTTTCGTACTTCTTTTGTAATCGGTCTACGCTTAGGTGGAATACACTTACAAACAACATAAATTAAACTATGGTCTGACATGCCATTATGAATCACTCCTGATGTTGCTATATTTTTTGTCTCATTTGTAAATATCAGATCTATTAAAGTAGCTGACGTGCTTGTCACACGTGTCGGTTCCGAAATCAGTCGTTTTAATTGGTATGTAGACGATAAAAATTGCAATTTTCGAGTATGGGGCTCAGATGGATTTTTGGAATAGTCACAATTCATATCCCCTAAAACAATTAATTGTTTATTAGTATAGTCGCATTTTTCAACAAATCTAATATAGTCATCAAGTAAATCTATGCCTGCACTTGGCGGTCGATACCACGTACTGACTAAAAACGAACTTCTGTAAAGGAGATTAATTTCTACACAGAGCATTTCCAGTTCGATCAGGCACAAGATCCGCTCTAACTGAGTGAGACAGGCTTTCCTTAATATATAAAGCTACCCCACCACCATATCTATTTCGATCTTTCCGTACTATGACATATCCGGGGATGTATATTTCCCCATCAGAAATAGTATCGTCAAGTTTAGATTCATTAATGGCTAGCACTTCCAAAGACGTATCCATCAACATAAAACGAATCTCATCAATATGTCTATATAAACTATTTATATTGATACAAGCAAGCTTAAAGCCTTTGATATTAGCAATGTTATGCAATAAAAATTTTTCGTTACCTTCAGTAGAACCATGTTGACTGCACCTTTTTTGCATTTCCCGCTTGGTTATATAAGTCTCTGATTCCCGATTTTCAATAGCATTTCTCCCAGCTGTTTGAATAAACCCATTTGAAAACCCAGATCGCGATTCTTAAGTCGTTGACTGTCATTAGAAATTGGTTTTAAAAATTTAATAAATTGAACAGCCAATAAAGCAGATCCTTTATCATTTAAATGAAGCTTGCTTCCATTTAAGCAGGTCTTGTCAATAATGGAATTATCTATATAGGAAAAATCGTGATCCACAGTAAACTTCTTAAGTTTTTTATTAACTTCCACACACACTTGGTTGCAAGGGACGTCATCTCTATAAATTAGTCCTGAGATTCCGATTTTTGAATTGGGAAATTTACATTTTACCTTCAAACCCAGATTTTCGATTTTAGTGGCACATACTTCAGCAGAATCAGTAACTAAGTTGTTTGTTCCACAGTGAATAATAACATGCGAAGGGTCAAGTGTTTCCTGAATATCGTCAATTGCCACATTAACTTCATCACATGTTTTCCCGGGATACGTGAATTTATATACTGTTCTACGAGATAATTTTTTTGGATTAATGTGCTTTATAATTGAGTCTCCAATGATAATTATGGCCTTTCGTTCAATTGATTTAGCCCGTTTATTACCATTTAAATCATGTTTGGGCGAATCCGTTGCGTTACAGGATGTATGACGAATGTCAGAATGTTCAGTTTCTTTTGACTTTAAAAGCTTTTGACATTTAAATTTATTCCTGAGTTGATTATATTGATATTCTTGTCCTCGCTGTTTACTAGTTTCCGTTTGTCGACCAAACTGGAGCCGTTTTACAGGATTACATTGCTTTTTAGCGTTCTCAACATCATGTGTACTGCAACTTCCTTCTTTCCGGAGAGACTGAATTGGGATACCATCAATTTGATCTTCGTCTTTAGTTTCTCCCTCACAAACATAATTATTATGTTCATCAATTAATTCACGATCATTATAATGGGGCTCTTCAGAAGTTCCTTCTTGTGTTTGCTTAACAAAAGGAGAACTTTCACCCACGGTCAGTTGAGTACCGCAATCTTGCGCGATTTGTTTCCTGCACTGATTTACATTCAATTCAGAAGTTAATGTCATATCATTTGCATTAAGCAAGCTGTCAAAGCGATTGTTCGTGATGATTGCTTCACCATTGTTGCTACGATCTAATTTGTCCCTGGTTGTTTTCCTTTTGTTTGGAACATTCCATGGATTACGTTTGATTTCCTGCTCTTGATCGCATTGGAGAATCTTAATAACAGTTATCAAACTCTTTTTCTCATCCTCTAAATCTTTATTTTTCGAATTCAAGTCTGATGTTATCAATTTGTAATGATTTACCCGCTCCTTCAGCTCTGTAACGATTTCCTTTAGGCTAGAATTCTCACACTTAAGAAATTCTCCATGGTCATTTAATTGTGCTACTTTATTTGATACTTCGCTGACAACATCACTAACCAATGTCTGGCGAATATTGTTCACTAGTTGCTTAAAATTATGTTCAAGTTTTTCTTCCAGTTTGACCATGCTTTCGTGAATCATCTCGGATATTAGGGTACTGCTGGCGTTATCATTTTTACAATCGTCAATACTTACAATGCTTTCTGTGGCGCATTTCTCGTTTATCTGTGCATCAACAACATGGTCAACAACCATGCCATTGCCAATAGGTCTTCGCTCTTCCATTAGATTAACAATAGTTCTCAGTTGCGATTTAAGATCCTCACTTTTAGATCCATTTATTGTTAAGGAATTATTGTTTGAATACCATCTCACAACCACGTTGTCAATCTCAAGTCATCTACAATCACCTCCAGGTGTTGACCAAGCAGTTCGTACTTCCAGCAATTCGTTCATGAAAATCCGAAGATTTTCAAAAGACCCATGCCATTTAAATCTCCCTTTATCCGTAATAGAAAGGTATTTAGTAATATTGTCGTTCACTTCCATCCAAACGTCAGTGGATGGTCTCCTTAGCTAGGTTCTACGATAGCAAAGCGAAGGCTTCTTGACGAGTATCCGCCCAACTATAATTGAAGCCCAACTGAATAATGAGCACTAAGATTAATCAGTGGGCAAGAGTGTGTGAGAGATTCCAAGCAAGAAAGCAAGCTTACAACAAACGTTTACTTCAAGACACTTATTTTCAGCAACATAACTTGCATGATGGAGATTGTACGCTGGATAGATAAACTCAAAGCGGCAAGTAGTAATTCATTGTACCAGTGAAAAGAGCGTCCATTGTGCCAACCATTGTCACCAACTACAAGCTTGAAGATATTTTCAATGCGGACGAATTTGGCTTGTTTTATCAAGCTCTTCCCGATAAGACTTTGCATTTAAAGTCTGAGAAGTGTGTGGGTGGTAAACTGAGCAAAACAAGACTGACTGGTATGGCTGCTGCAAATGCCGCGGGCGAGAAGTTGCCGATGTTCGTAATCGGCAAATCTAAAAAACCAAGGTGTTTTGCCGGCGTTAGAAATCTTCCCTGTCGATACCGATCGCAAAAGAAAAGTTAGATGGACAGTGTTTTGTTTGAAGAGTGGGTCAGAGAGCTTGATAAAAAGTTTCTGAGAGAAGGCAGGAAAGTTGCGCTTATAGTGGATAACTGCCCGGCTTATCCACACGTTGAAGGACTCAAGGCCATACACTTACTGTTCTTGCCTCCTAATACCACATCCAAGACCCAGCCAATGGACCAAGGCATTATCAGGTCACTTAAAGTGCACTACAGAGCCCTCACAGTTCAGCTTTTCATTCGCGCTGTTGACAATAACGAGCCTTTGCCCAAAATAAGCATCCTAACAGCAATGAATATGCTAACTGCAGCCTGGGACGAAGTGTCAGAAACAACAGATAAAAACTGCTTCAAAAATGCAGGGATCTCAAAGGAGTCACAGGAGTTTGCTTTAAATGATAATGATGACTCTTTTAAAGAGCTCAATGAAGAACTCGAAAACCTTAGAAAAAGAGCACAAGATCACGTACCACCGCAAGTTAACGCTGAAACCATGACTGGATGTGATGACGAACTCCTTACAGCAAATACTGAGATGCCGAGTGACCATGATATTCTTGCTAAATTTCGACAAGATGACGATGAGCTTGAAGAGGAGGATGAGGTTCTGACTGATGAGCCGCCGCCAAAACGCCCCTCAAAAAGCGAATTGTGCCAAGCCATTGACGTGTTACAGACGTTTAGTTTGTTTATGGAGGTTGATACCGATTCTTTCAAATCGAACCTTAGAAACCTTTCAAGAATAATAGACCGTAATAGATTAGTTGAGAAGCGTCAGGGCGTATTAACTGACTATTTCTCGAAAATGTAAATCTCATGAACTCAGTAGCTGTAGCACGTTCTCGTTGGACCTGCAAAGTTTGCAGAACGGATCTCTCCTGCTGCTTTGCTTTTTTTTGTTTCACGTTACGTTCTGATTTATACAGTAATGATTAACAAATATATTGCTCAAATTTCACTCGAATTCTCTATACTGTAATCAAGATTAAAATGTGCTCTGTATGAATAGAAAAACAGTAAACACCATTTTTTCTTTATTTCCGGAAGTTTGTTCTCAGCTCCCGATAACTCGAACTCCCGATAACTCGAACCTTTTTCAATTTCCCTTGAAGGTTCGAGTTATCGGGAGTCGACTGTATGTTCTGTGACTTTACCCCAAGGGCATTTTTCAGTTCCCGCTGGAAACAGCTGATATGGCTGAATTTATAGTCTTCATAGCAGGGCAGGATCCAGACTGTTGCGACGGTTGCTGAAGCTACAATCAGATTTTCATGTCAAAAAATAAATTAAGAATAAGCTTTTGATTCCCGTGTGACTTTGCTTTCGTAGTAAGCGTCGAAGAAACTAAATCTTGCTCACTTGGCCGAAAAAACACTCGGAAATCTCGGCTTTTGTTTGATAATTATGGTTATAATTCATATTTTGCCGCATGTTTGGCTTCCCAGCCTGCACGAGAGCCCCTAAAAACACGGGCAGCCTGCAAGAGAAAGGAGCAACCGTTGATACTAAAAATAGCCTGTTGTTGCGGAATTTCAGCAACGGGCTATTTTTCATGGCCAATAAATGTACAATATTATTTGACGGGAGTAGCAGGAAGTAAAGCTTGAGCTTTGCAAAATAATATAAAATTTAAAAAATTATAAAACCTAATTCGAAATATGTTAAATGGAATCTTGAAACTTCTGATTCAAGGTGAATCCAAGACAAAACAAAAAATACAAGAAAAAATATGAGCTACATTGCAGTCAGTGGGCAATCAAATCTGCAGAAAATGTTTCCATGCATCACATGTAGGGGTGGATCTAGGGTTCTGTGGAAGAGGGGGGTTGCAAGGTGAGCTGGCGTTCCAGATTTTAGAGAAGATGGGACTGTCAAGCAGGCCTTTGGTTATTCTAGCTTTTTAGGGAATGGTGGTTCGTTTATCATTAATATAAATTGCACAATCAAAGAAATAAAGATGCAAGTCAAGTTTATGTAAACATGGAGATTGTGGTGAGGAATCCCCAGTTTAAATCCCCAACCCCCCTTGAATGTGCTACTGACATGGGAAAACATTTGCTTAGGATTTGAGTTGGAAACAGGGGTGGTGTCAAGAATTCCCCGATGCAGGTGTAATGTCCCCGACAGGGTGGCTAAACCAAAACAGCCAAGACCACGGCTCCTTTCCTTGTCTGAAGGTCAAAAACATGTTATTATGTGCATAAATAATTCCAACAACTGACTAGAAACTGTTTACTTTTAAATTTGACATGAAGAGTCTGTCATCATTCTTGGCTAAATTAATAACAAGTTCTAATTGTTTGTACCATATATAAACGTGTTATCATCAGTGAAAATTCCCCGAACAATTGTGAATTTTTATCCGACGGGGGGCTAAGGTTTCCCACAGGGGACTGTAGTTACTTCTGCCCCTTCCCCCCTGACGCCACCGCCGTCTTTATAAACTTTTCCATGTCATCGGTCCATAACATTCGTAAACTGTCAGTTTAACTAGAAAGCTTAATCCATTGTCCTTTTTGAACTTAAGATGGATTAACCAAGATTATTATTATTTTTACTTGAGTTTCACCTTTACAGACAGATTAAGCGTTTTTTGAAAGATAAGAACCTTGTGTGAACTCAAAAAAACACATTTATTTTCATTGTCGACGATCAATACCTTGTGTCAATGATAAAATCCAAGTTTACCATTTGGTGTCATTACCCACCTGGTTTACTTAAGTGCTGTAAAGTTAATCGCTCACCTTTTTGGCTCTCTCTCTCTCGCATAACATTCCTAACAATTCATTTTAAGTAAGGCAGAACGATGAAGTTTATTGCCTTTCGCTCGTTGAAAAAACTGCGTCGTTCACTAGAAGCGCGGCTGGCGTTTAAACACATTTCTGGACAATAACGTCTCACAATCTCGTGAGGATGACTCGTAGTTCAAAAAGTGGTTGCAGAAGATCTCCCATACCTCTCGCTGGCAATTTCCTCTTCCTGTTGCTTCTGGTAGTGTTGCGCCACTAAAGGGTTTGCGTCATCGTCAACCGCACCGCTGCGGGATTGCGGCGAAAAGTTGACGAGAACCGTCCCAGGCTGTGTGGTTCGATGGCGGCAAAGGCAAGGACGGGAGAGAACAATACAAATAAAGACAATGACACAGAGGACTGCTGAGACTATCCCAGCTATTATTTTCTTGTTTGTACAACTATGACATTCCTCATTTGAGCAACACTCTCCGTCGCAATCGTCGTCCTGCGAGCACGTTACACCAACACAGCTGCTCCGGCATGAGAGGTCGCCTTCCATTCCGCAACATCGCATTTTACACAGGTCATCGTTATGGACGAACTTGCATATCCTGCTTTCAACCAAGGAGATGTTGGCGAGGAAAACGAAAATGAAGAACACTTTGCACATAGTTTGCTTTGGTCAGTGAAAAGTCTTACGCTCCTTGGAACACACTCTTGATCCTCGGTAGCCCGCGACGTCGCAGTTAATGGACAGGTTACACTAGATGTCCTCAGACAAGTCAAGTTAAGACATTTTTCCTTGCCATAGAGTGGGCGGTATCAATCAGCGATTCAAGGAAAGAAAATATTGTCTGGATTATTTTATAAGAATGGTATAGTTTGTTTGTAGAATGGCGACGCCAAAGGTAGTGCGAAGACTTCCCAGTGTTGATTCCGGAGATCTAAATTTCGCAAAGTAAAGAGAGAAAGGAAAACCGGAGAGAATTCTGTGTTATACTTCCGCGAAGATCAACGCGACGAACTCAATGGGTTTGCTAAACTTTTTTTCTGGTGAAAAAACTGAGAGAATTGTCATTTGTTTGTCGTTCTGGTGTCATTTCTGGTTATGTTTCTTAAAGTTTTGGCACGGCTAGCTCTGTTTTTCTTTCGTCGGACAAAGCCCAGCCTTATGTCTCCATTTCTGCGATATTTCACCGGTCGAGTTGTTGTTTATGTGTTTGGGGCTTGGCTTCCGTTGTCAGTGAGAATCAAACTACAGCAGAAATTGCTGCAACGAATCAAGGAACCTGTAATGATGTTTCTGAGCTGGAAAACAAACAGTGAAGGCAGAAAGTTATTCTCTTAAGGATGTTAAATATGTCATTAGTCTTGAGCCTAAGCTCTTGAAGATGTAATTTCGAATGTAACCCTAAACGGGCTGTCTTCAGTGGCGTCTAATCCTCGTTAACCACTTTGAGCATTTACTTATGTTCTTCAGAAGCCGTCGGTTGCTTATCCGCGGTCAAAGATTGTATAAGCATGTGCCAAGGATATAGAGAGAGTATAGAGAGCTGTGAAGCAAACCTGAAGTAAGGAGATAAAGAGAACGCGAAGAACTTGGAGGTGTAAAGACTGCACCAGAGAAGATGGAAATCAAGTCGACTTAAGGCGTGGTCTAGGGCAGACGAGCTTGGGGGATTTTAAGGTGTCGTGACCCCGACTTAAAAACCACGGGAGAGGTAGCCAGTCCATATATTTCAACATTTCATTGTGGGGGATAGCATAAACGGAGAAAGTTCCCGACAACCCTGTTTGCTACGCTACCACCGAGATTCCAATAACTTTTTGTTGGTAGGCCTGAGCTAAATTTGGTCCTTCATACTGCAAGTTGAGGCCCCCATTTGACGGACTCACTGATCTCAGAAAAGACTGCATCCAATCACATTATTTGCAAGTCTGAATAACTGAAGCCTTTCGCGGCGACACTGGTTGGACTCCCAGGGAGAAACGATTCATCAGTCGTTTCCAAGACTCGATTGGCCATTTGCTTTGTCTTGCTGTGGTCACAGTCGTTCAGAATTGATAGCCAAATAATACATCATTGTGATTCACTATTATTTATCAACACTACTGATCAATGAATGTTCCACTCTCACGGACGTCACAAACTTATTGGTCGACGAACAAGATGCACCCTAATTCAATTTTATCGAGGAAGTTTTTGCCGGAAGATAACTTGTCATTTTATATTTATACATATATATTATTTGAGAGACTTTGTTTATTGCTACGGTCCTATGTGAAGACCAAATAATCTATCATTTACACAACTAGATTACTCACTCTGCACTATAAGGTACGTATATACTGGATGACTTCGGAACTGACAATCATTTCAAACATTACACTCTATTACTTTAGAGCTTGAGCAACTGGCATCCTCAACGCGCGTCACAGTGGCAACTAGAAGAATGAGTGAAGAGTTGTTTTTGACTTTTGAACGGCGTGTTTTTCAGGTAGAACTTTTCATCCAAACAAAGACATTGAATGATTTAAATATTCCATTCACGTCTAACGGGTTTGTCGAAGATGAACTTTTTTTGGGAGAGATATTGGGATTGTGGAAGTCGTTGTCGTTTTTAGAAAGTGAAAACGCTTTTAGTGACATCTGTGTGGAACGAGAACGACGATTTCGATGTTTGACAATACCCTTGAGATTTAAATTTATTCGTTTTGTTTGAAGCGGATGTAGAATTATGTTAAAAGAAAACACCGCTGGTGTATCAAGAATGCGTATTGCTTAAGCTCTCATCTCTCGTGTGAGAGTTCTTTACAAAGAAGATAGGCCTGCCAAAAGTGGGTTCGATGATAATCACTTCTGTGTAATAGTATACAGAGGCGTAGAAACGTTTGAAATATTTGCGAGACTCGTAGTTGTAACTTTTTACGAATGAAACTTGAAAAGTTTTAAATTTCAGTGATGTCTAAGATCGATTCTGGTGTTGTTAGATGCATAAAAATGTACAATGTTAATAAATACAAACTTCACCCAGCTATGAACGCGAACTGACAATGTTTCTTGCATTGACTCCTGGCGAACGTGGAAAGTGAATATGTTGTTACTTAATTTAGGATTTAACTGACTTAATCTCCGGATATGCAATTCGTTAAATGGTTACAACAACATGATGTAACTGGATCGAAGGATGTGAAGAGAATTAGCGGGTAAATATTTGGTAAGTGGGCGAAAGCGATTTCAACGATAATTGCCATTCTGTAACGGCTAGCTTTTACGCTACCACACAACTACCAAAAACTGCATATCATATTCACGTAATACTACAAAGTCGATTATGAGCGTTAGAGTCAAGGAGATGAAGTTAACAAACAGCTGACCACAAGGGGCTCATCTGAAACAATTCATTTTGAGCGGTTCATACTCGTTTTTGTCTGTCATACGGTGGACAACATCACAAAAAATCTGTGTAATGATATTAACCTGAAACAGTTTAGTGGAGAGTAGCCCTTCAAAGATTTAACTAACTACCATATTACGACCAAGGTTAGCAAAACTGCTGGCGTCCGTCGTAAGATCGGTAGAAGAGAGGATGAAAGTAATTATTCAATTGCGTTTTCTCCATTAACAAAAGCGAATTGTTGTATCTTCTTCCAAATAAAAGAAATTGCTTCGTAACCAAAAAAAACCACATGAAATACGATATTGGATGGATATTTCACACATTGTATTATTGATACACTAGAACGTAACCTCGAGAATTAATGCAGTCTCTAAATTACGTACAAAGATGTTGTGACAATAATATAAAAATTATTCAACGATATCAGTTTGTCAGAATCTACTTTTTAACAGAATGACGACGACTACGAAACAACGCCAATGAACACACGAAGCTGAGTAGCCGGCTTCCTAATATTTCACTGAAAGGTGGAACGATGGAAACTGTGGAAATTCAAAAAAGATACGATTACAACATCTATGAAAACTAGCTTTGCACCTAAATACTGAAACACAACGTGAGCCTTAGAAGCATAAATGAAGTTTTGACTAGCGATCAATTAACTCGCACATGACTAGAGTGGCTACGCTTTAAACAGTCTACGCAGTTAAAATGTCCAATTAGTTTGAACAAATCGACTATTTGTTCACAGTTATGGCAGCGGTGTGTCGCACTTTTCACAGTGAAAGTAAAACACACCCAGTGAACGATCTCATGGTGTGTATGGGGGTGGTAGTTGTGTCAATGTTTCGACCATCTGTTGTTGATTGTACCATTCTTGGTTTTCGAAAGTTCCAAGATTGACCGTCACACTTGTCGACGAAGCTAACATACGGCTTTGAGGACCTTGCTGGTGATCGTCGGTCACGAATGGTTGTCGTTTGCGACCAAGACAATGCCAAATTAACTTGCCAATTGATATCACGACGACTACGATGGCAACAATTATGGCGATGATGGTCCAAATAGAGATGTGCACTGTCGAATCATTATGAGAGCTTTCGTTACTATTGGACCAACATTGATGATTGACACAGCGAAAGTAGCAATCATCGTCTGTAGAACAGCTCATGCCGATACAATTTTTATGAGACCTTCTCGATTCAGCTAAAAGAAAGACCACCAAGGAAACGAAAACGACAAATGCCAGTCTTCTCTTGTTCAATACCGGTGATGCAGAAGAAAGCTATCGCATAAGTTTTGGTGTTATCTGGTGGCTAGAATCGTCATAATCACTCAAAGGAAGACCGAAGCTTCGTGTCGTTGAACTCTGGTGAGTGGGAGCGAGTTTTAAGTTTAGAACTCTTACACTACAGTTTTTGACGTTTAAGAGCAGGAGGATAACAAAGAATCTTTATGCTTTACACAGGAAAAAATCTCAGTCGAATCATGTCGAATGCACAGTGAATTGAATTACGTTTATCGTTGGATTTACGCTAAAAAATTCAGTAAAAGTGAATATATCATGATAAGTGGCAGAAACCAAGGACCATCTTGTTGATCCCAAAATTCAAATAGGCAGCAAGAAATATCTGGTAAGAGCCGTCTATTCAGCCCGGCTTATGCAGTTTACTCTTGAAGGCACAATTCCTGCTTATCAGATTCGTTTATGGATGTTGTAATACGTGCTGAAGACTCTGTTGACTAAATTGGATACATCGGGAGGAACAATCTTTGGCAACAAAGGTATCGTGCAGATCAGGCCTTTAACATATCCTAAGAATCCTTGTCGACGTTGGATGAAGATTTATGTTCAAAAGACCAAACTGATAACTGATTAGCAAAAACGTTTGAAATGCAGTCTAAATTTAACAGGGGAACTACCAGAAGCGTTTCCACTTCATGCTGTGAACTTGGTTGGAATTTTGATTGACTATCATGCAAATTTTGGAAACATCATTGCAAATACTTCAAAGAACATCTCTTAAGTTCATTTGAAGTTCTCCTAACTGACTGTCAAAACTTTCTAACTTCCTGGTTTGAACCAAGAGCCAACACAAAAGGTCGCAGCTTTCCCACGACATCGCTTGTGTTATCGAGGATAACCAATAAAAAAACCACTGAATGAATGACAGGACTTTGATTTCACTAAGAAACAGCAGATTTATAACAACAGAAACAAGAATAATATTAAAATACACAACAATGGTAACTCGGCGCGTTTCGACAAGATTCCTGTTATGAAAATCTAGTCGAAACGTAGAATCAGGAATAAAGTGTTGTCGCTTCTCGGAGTTACCATTGTTCTGTATTTCATTAAAATACTGAGTGGTTCCCGCAATTTGAAGAATAGTATTGATAAGTGCCAAGGGACTGAAGGGAGTCCTATTGGAGTACACAGTTATCGACACAGAGGTAATTTACTTGATAAGTAGCAAGAGATGCTTAAAAATATATGCTGGGTCGACTGGTGTTTCGTTTTTTAAGATACAACTCTGCTACTAAGCCGCCAATCAGCTTACGCCATCTATAATTACATCCAGACCACAAAACGAGGCCAGCGGATACATTAAATCAATATATAATTACCAAAGATTAATAATTGGTGGCTTTAGCACGCCTGGGATCAACCTCATAGTCAGGATCTTATTCCCGCTCCCCACTGCGCAAACAGCTAGCAAGAGTCTGGTGAGCATAGGGTGCAGCGAAGATAAGATCCTGGGTACGAGGTTGGCCTGGGACAGATTGATAGGGTGTAAAGCCTCAGTGGCTTATTTGCCAAGCAGCACGATCTGTTGGATAACTTCCTAATTGGCATGAAAAACTTCAGTTCCACTGTTGAAAACTTAAATAGATTCATTCACTCGCTTTTACTAATGCGCCGGGTGAGGTAGCAAGGCTAAAGATAAGCCAATTACAGTTTGGTTTAATTCACTATGTTCTGTGATTTTAACCCGAGGGCATTTTTCAGTTATCGCTGGAAACAGCTTATATGGCTGAATTTATAGTCTTTATAGCAGGGCAGGATCCAGACTGTTGCGACGGTTACTGAAACTACAATGAGATTTTCATGTGAAAAAATAAATTAAGAATAAGGTTTTGATTCCTGTGTGATTTTGCTTTCGCTATAAGCGTCGAAGAAACTAAATCTTGCTCACTTGGCCAAAAAAACACTCGGAAATCTCGGCTTTTGTTTGATAATTATGGTTATAATTCATATTTTGCCGCATGTTTGGCTTCCCAGCCTGCACGAGAGTCCCTAAAAACACGGGCAGCCCGCAAGAGAAGGGAGCAACAGTTGATACTAAAAATAGCCTGTTGTTGCGGAATTTCAGCAACTGGCTATTTTTCATGGCCAATGAATGTACAGTATTATTTGGCAGGAATAACAGGAAGTAAAGCTTGAGCTTTGAAAAATATTATAAAATTTAAAAAATTATAAAACCTAATTCGAAGTATGTTAAATGGAATCTTGAAACTTCTGATTCAAGGTAAATTCAAGACAAAAAAAGGACAAAAAATATGAGCTACATTGCAGTCAGTGGGCAATCGAATCTGCAGAAACTGTTTTTATGCATCACATGTAGGGGTGGATCTAGGGTTCTGTGGAAGAGGGGGGTTGCCAGGTCAGCTGGGGTCCCAGATTTTAGAGAAGAGGGGAGTGGCAATCTGGCCTTTGGTTTTTATAGCTTCTTAAGGAATGGTAGTTCCTTTATCACTAATATAAGGTGCACGATTAAAGAAATAAACATGCAAGTCAAGTTTATTATGTAAACATGGAGATTATGGTGAGGAATCCCCATATTGTTTTGTGGCTCAAGGGGGGGTTTAAACCCCCAACCCCCCTTGAATCTGCTACTGACATGGGAAAACATTTGCTAAGGATTTGAGTTGGAAACAGGGTGGTGTCAAGAATTCCCCGATGCAGGTGTAATGTCCCCGACAGGGGGGGCTAAATCAAAGAAGCAAGACTACGCCTCCTTTCCCTGTTTGAAGGTCAAAAATATGTTATTATGTGCATCAATTATTGCAACAACTGACTAGAAACTGTTTACTTTTAAATTTGGCATCAAGAGTCTGTCATCATTCTTGGCTAAATCAATAACAAGTTCTAATAGTTTGTACCATATATAAACGTGTTATCATCAGTGAAAATTCCCCGAAGAATTGTTAATTTTTATCCGATGGGTGGCTAAGTTTTCCGACAAGGGGCTGTAGTCATTTCTGCCCCTTCCCCCCTGGCACCAGCGCCGTCTTGAAGAACTTTTCCATGTCATCGGTCCATAACATTCATAAACACTCAGTTTAACTAGAAAGCTTAATCCATTGTCCTTTTAGAACTTAAGATGGATTAACCAAGATTATTATTATTTTTACTTAAGTTTCACCTTTACAGACAGATTAAACGTTTTTTGAAAGATAAGAACCTTGTGTGAACTCAAAAAAACACGTTCATTATTTATTTCATGGTCGACGATCAATACCTTGTGTCAATGATAAAATCCAAGTTTACCATTTGGTGTCATTACCCACCTGGTTTACTTAAGTGCTGTAAAGTTAATCGCTCACCTTTTTGGCTCTCTCTCTCTCGCATAACATTCCTAACAATTCATTTTAAGTAAGGCAGAACGATGAAGTTTATTGCCTTTCGCTCGTTCAAAAAACTGTGTGTCATTCACTAGAAGCGCGGCTGGCATTTAAATACATTTCTGGACAATAACGTCTAACAATCTCGTGAGGATGACTCGTAGTTTAAAAGGTGGTTGCGGAAGATCTCCCATACCTCTCGCTGGCAATTTCCTTATCCTGTTGCTTCTGGTAGTGTTGCGCCACTAAAGGGTTTGCGTCATCGTCAACAGTACCGCCTAGGGATTGCGGCGAAAAGTTGACGAGAACCGTCCCAGGCTGTGTGGTTCGATGGCGGCAAAGGCAAGCACGGGAGAGAACAATACAAATAAAGACAATGACACAGAGGACTGCTGAGACTATCCCAGCTATTATTTTCTTGTTTGTACAACTATGACATTCCTCATTTGAGCAACACTCTCCGTCGCAATCGTCGTCCTGCGAGCACGTTACACCAACACAGCTGCTCCGGCATGAGAGGTCGCCTTCCATTCCGCAACATCGCATTTTACACAGGTCATCGTTATGGACGAACTTGCATATCCTGCTTTCAACCAAGGAGATGTTGGCGAGGAAAACGAAAATGAAGAACACTTTGCACATAGTTTGCTTTGGTCAGTGAAAAGTCTTACGCTCCTTGGAACACACTCTTGATCCTCGGTAGCCCGCGACGTCGCAGTTAATGGACAGGTTACACTAGATGTCCTCAGACAAGTCAAGTTAAGACATTTTTTCTTGCCATGGAGTGGGAGGTATCAATCAGCGATTCAAGGAAAGAAAATGTTGCTGGATTATTTTATAAGAATGATATAGTTTGTTTGGAGAATGGCGACGCCGGAGGTAGTGCGAGGGCTTCCCAGTGTTGATTCCGGAGATCTAAATTTCGCAAAGTAAAGAGAGAAAGGAAAACCGGAGAGACCTCTGTGTTATACTTCCGCGAAGATCAACGCGACGAACTCAATGAGTTTGCTAAACTTTTTTTCTGGTGAAAAAACTGAGAGAATTGTCATTTGTTTGTCGTTCTGGTGTCATTTCTGGTTATGTTTCTTAAAGTTTTGGCACGGCTAGCTCTGTTTTTCTTTCATCGGACAAAGCACGGCCTTATGTCTCCATTTCTTCGATATTTCACCGGTCGAGTTGTTGTTTATGTGTTTGCGGTTTCGCTTCCGTTGTCAGTGAGAATCAAACTACAGCAGAAATTGCTGCAACGAATCAAGGAACCTGTAATGATAGACGTAATATAAAAATGAGAGCCCAGCTCATGATTTTTTATGTGGACAGGCATAATGACAGAAATAGAACACAAAGTATTTAAAACAACTTTACTAACGTTTCGTTGCGGACGTACAACATCTTCAGAGTGGCTAATTACTAATGTGACTAAAACCTATATATCTATTTACACGTGATGATAAGTTACATGAGAGCTAAACAATGGGATAAAAGTGACAAGATGTAGGGTGACAAGATGTAGGGTGACAGGAAATGGAGATGAAATGAAATGAAGTGAAAAGGGGACCGCGTAGAACTAAAATAAAGAAAGGGGTATGGATGAGATGTTTTCGTTGAGAGAGGGTCTAAATTTCGATATAAGTAAGCTCTCTCGTAGGAGGAGCTCAAAGTTGGAGTTTGAACGGCAGGAAGAGATGATAGTGAAATCATCAGGAGAGATGTGGTGACAAGATTGATGTGCGTGGGCAAGAACGCTTGAAAGGGAATTCGTTGCAAGCTTCCTTCCCGTCAGAGGCGAAACCCCCATATGCTCTGAGATTCGCGTATGAAAATGCCGGCGAGTTTGGCCGAAATACAACGCTCTGCAGCATTGATACGAGTAATTATAAATAATACGCGACCTCATCAGCTTGGAAATTCGGTCTTTGAAAGAAAAGAAACCTGACAGTCGTCTGCCTGACTGGAAGATGAAAAGCACGGTAACGTGTGGAAAAGCAGAGGAACATAGTTTAGCAATTTGAGTTCGGATTTGTAAAGAGTGTGAGCCTGTGAAAGGGAGAGAAAAGTTGAGAACAGTTTTGTCAGGTGTGTTTGAGTTTCGTGTGGGCGGACTGAACAGTTTATCGAGAAAGACTCTAATGCAGCTGTCAAGGAAAGTGTCAGGATATCCATTGTTGAGTAAAATTTTTTTAAGTAACTCGGAATGAAAGAGTTGGTCGGAGGAACAGATTTTAAAATAATGATTAACTAGAGTATAAACCAGACCACGTTTGTAGGAAATGGTCCTCTTTTCACTTCATTTCATCTCCATTTCCTGTCACCCTACATCTTGTCACCCTACATCTTGTCACTTTTATCCCATTGTTTAGCTCTCATGTAACTTATCATCACGTGTAAATAGATATATAGGTTTTAGTCACATTTGTAATTAGTCACTCTGAAGATGTTGCACGTCCGCAACGAAACGTTAGTAAAGTTGTTTTAAATACTTTGTGTTCTATTTCTGTCATTATGCCTGTCCACATAAAAATCATGAGCTGGGCTCTCATTTTTATATTACGTCTACGTTTTCCGCCCGGAAAATCAATAGCCACGATTTTAACCTGTAATGATGTTTCCGAGCTGGAAAACAAACAGTGAAGGCAGAAAGTTATTCTCTTAAGGATGTTAAATATGTCGTTAGTCTTGAGCCTAAGCTCTTGAAGATGTAATTTCGAATGTAACCCTAAACGGGCTGTCTTCAGTGCCGTCTAATCCTCGTTAACCACTTTGAGCATTTACTTATGTTCTTCAGAAGCCGTCGGTTCGTTATCCGTAGTCAAAGATTGTATAAGCATGTGCCAAGGATATAGAGAGAGTATAAAGAGCTGTGAAGCAAACCTGAAGTAAGGAGATAAAGAGAACGCGAAGAACTTTGAGGTGTAAAGACTGCACCAGAGAAGATGGAAATCAAGTCGACTTAAGGCGTGGTCTAGGACAGACGAGGTTGGTGGATTTAAAGGTGTCGTGACCCCGACTAAAAACCACGGGAGAGGAAGCCAGTCCATATATTTCAACCTTTCATTGTGGGGGATAGCATAAACGGACAAAGTTCCCGACGGCGCTGTTTGCTACACTGCCACCGAGATTCCAATAACTTTTTGTTGGTAGGCCTGAGCTAAATTTTGTCCTTCATACTGCAAGTTCAGGCCCCCATTTGACGGACTCACTGATCTCAGAAAAGACTGCATCCAGCCACATTATTTGCAAGTCTGAATAAATGAAGCCTTTCACGGCCACACTGGTTGGACTCCCAGGGAGAAACGATTCATCAGACGTTTCCAAGACTCGATCGGCCGTTAGCTTTGTCTATCTGTGGTCACAGTCGTTCAGAATTGGTAGCCAAATAATACATCATTGTGATTCACTATTATTTATCAACACTACTGATCAATGAATGTTCCACTCTCACGGACGTCACAAACTTGTTGGTCGACGAACAAGATGCACCCTAATTGAATTTATCGAGGAAGTTTTTGCCGGAAGATAACTCATCATTTTATAATTATACAAGTGCGTCTCAAAAAATTAGAATGAAAAATTACGAAAAAATAGGATATCTGTCGTGAGGTAATGATGAAGCTCAAAATTTTAATTGTATTAGTCTCACTGGACCTAAACTGATCTAGCCATGTTATACATTGGTATAATCGAACAACTATGGTTTCCACACAATGATCATTAAAAATCCAGCATCTCCAAATATTAGAATATAATATCTGAACATCTAGGTAGGGCGTTACTGAGCATGGGCTAGACGAACTTCACACAAACGTACAAATACCACATGTACCACACAATAAACGTTTGTTTATTTATTCACGGAAACCGCTGGTGCTGCAATCATGGGGAAGACGTCTGATCTAACGGTTGTCCAAAAAGACCATCATTGACACACTCCACAAAGAGAGAAAGACTCAGAAAGTTATTGCTGAAAAAGCTGGCCGCTCCCATAGTTCTGTTTCGAAGCATCTCAAAGGAACGTTGTCTGGACGAGCAAAGTGTGGCAGAAAGAGGTGCACCAGCAAGAGGGATGACCGCAGCCTCGAGAAAACCAAGAACCGGTTTGACAATGTGGGCGAGATACAAAAAAAGTGGACAGAGGCGGGAGTTGGTGCATCTAGGGCTACCACGCAGAGACGGCTTCAGGAAATAGGGTACAACAGCCGAATACCCAGCACCAAGCCTCTTCTCAACGCCAGGCAACGTCACAAGCGGCTGACATGGGTCAAAGTGAAGCAGAAGTGGAGTGTTGCTCAGTGGTCCAAAGTGCTGTTCTCTGATGAGAGCAAGTTTTGTATCTCGTTCGGAAACCAAGGTTGCAGAGTTTGGGGGAGGGCTGGAGAGGCACAGAACCCCAGCTGTTTGAAGTCCAGCGTCAAGTTCCCGCAGTCAGTGATAGTTTGGGGTGCCATGTCATCTGCAGGTGTTGGACCTCTGTGTTTTCTCAGGGTCACAGTGAACACAGTGGTCTACCAGGAGATCTTGGAGAACTTCATGCTTCCGTCAGCTAAAAGGCTATTTGGTGATGCGGAATTTGTGTTCCAGCAAGATTTGGCACCTGCACATAGTGCCAAATCAACCGCTGTCTGGTTTGCTGATCATCACATCGACGTGTTTCCTTGGCCAAGTAACTCACCGGACTTGAACCCCATCGAGAATTTATGGGGTATAGTTAAGAAGAAGATGACCAGCTTGCGTCCCAGCAATCTGGCAGAGCTCAAGGCTGCCATCGAGACCACCTGGGCGTCTATTAAATCTGAGCAATGTAACAAGCTCATTTCCTCTATGCCACGACGTATTCAGGCAGTCATTGATGCTAAAGGAACTCCAACCAAGTACTGACAGGCATTCCTTACGTATCTTTCCATTTATAGCCAAGCTACTCTATAAGTAAAAGCTTGTAATGATATGTTTTGGATGTTCAGATATTATATTCTAAAATTTTGAGATGTATGGAAACCATAGTTGTTCGATTATACCAACGTACAACAAGGGATAGATTAGTTTAGGTCCAGTGAGACTAATACAATTAAAATTTTGAGCTTCGACATTACCTCACGACAGATATCCTATTTTTTCATAATATTCTAATACTTGAGACGCACTTGTACATATATATTATTTGAGACTTTGTTTATTGCTACGGTCCTATGTGAAGACCAAATAATCTATCATTTACACAACTAGATTACTCACTCTGCACTATAAGGTACGTATATACTGGATGACTTCGGAACTGACAATCATTTCGAACATTACACTCTATTACTTTAGAGCTTGAGCAACTGGCATCCTCAACGCGCGTCACAGTGGGAACTAGAAGAATGAGTGAAGAGTTGTTTTTGACTTTTGAACGGCGTGTTTTTCAGGTAGAACTTTTCATCCAAACAAAGACATTGAGTGATTTAAATATTCCATTCACGTCTAACGGGTTTGTCGAAGATGAACTTTTTTGGAAGAGATATTGGGATTGTGGAAGTCGTTGTCGTTTTTAGAAAGTGAAAACGTTTTTAGTGACGTCTGTGTGGAACGAGAACGACGATTTCGATGTTTAACAATACCCTTGAGATATAAATTTATTCGTTTTGTTTGAAGCGGATGTAGAATTCTGTTAAAAGAAAACACCGTTCGTGAATCAAGAATGCGTATTGCTTAAGCTCTCTTCTCTCGTTTGAGAGTTCTTTACAAACAAGATAGGCCTGCCAAAAGTGGGTTCGATGATAATCACTTCTGTGTAATAGGATACAGAGGCTTAGAAACGTTTGAAATATTTGCGAGACTCGTAGTTGTAAATTTTTACGAATAAAACTTGAAAAGTTTTAAATTTTAGTGATGTCTAAGATCGATTCTGGTGTTGTTAGATGCATAAAAATGTACAACGTTAATAAATACAAACTTCGCCCAGCTACGAACGCGAACTGACAATGTTTCTTGCATTGACTCCTGGCGAACGTGGAAAGTGAATATGTTGTTACTTAATTTAGGATTTAACTGACTTAATCTCCGGATATGCAATTCGTTAAATGGTTACAACAACATGATGTAACTGGATCGAAGAGTGTGAAAAGAATTAGCGGGTAAATATTTGGTAAGTGGGCGAAAGCGATTTCAACGATAATTGCCATTCTGTAACGGCTAGCTTTCATGCTACCACACAACTACCAAAAACTGCATATCATATTCACGTAATACTACAAAGTCGATTATGAGCGTTAGAGTCAAGGAGATGAAGTTAACAAACAGCTGACCACAAGGAGCTCACCTAAAACAATTCATTTTGAGCGGTTCATACTCGTTTTGGTCTGTCATACGGTGGACGACATGACAAAAAATCTGTGTTATGATATTAACCTGAAACAGTTTAGTGGACAGTAGCCCTTCAAAGATTTAGATAACTACCATATTACGACCAAGGTTAGCAAAACTGCTGACGTCCGTCGTAAGATCGGTAGAAGAGAGGATGAAAGTAATTATTCAATTGCGTTTTCTCCAATAACAAAAGCGAATTGTTGTATCTTCTTCCAAATAAAAGAAATTGCTTCGTAACCAAATAAAAACACATGAAATACGATATTGGATGGATATTTCACACATTGTATTATTCATACACTATAACGCCACCTCGAGAATTAATCCAGTCTCTGAATTACGTACAAAGATGTTGTGACAATAATATAAAAATTATTCAACGATATCAGTCTGTCAGAATCCACTTTTTAACAGAATGACAACGACTACGAAACAACGCCAATGAACACACGAAGCTGAGTAGCCGACTTCCTAATATTTCACTGAAAGGTGGAACGATGGAAACTGTGGAAATTCAAAAAAGATACGATTACAACATCTATGAAAACTTGCTTTGCACCTAAATACTGAAACACAACGTGAGCCTTAGAAGCATAAATGAAGCTTTGACTAGCGATCAATTAACTCGCACATGACTAGAGTGGCTACGCTTTAAACAGTCTACGCAGTTAAAATGACCAATTAGTTTGAACAAATCGACTATTTGTTCACAGTTATGGCAGCGGTGTGCCGCACTTTTCAAAGTGAAAGGAAAACACACCCAGTGAACGATCTCATGGTGTGTATGGGGGTAGTAGTTGTGTCAATGTTTCGACCATCTGTTGTTGCTTGTACCATTCTTGGTTTTCGAAAGTTCCAAGATTGACCGTGCCACTTGTCGACGAAGCTAACATACGGCTTTGAGGACCTTGCTGGTGATCGTCGGTCACGAATGGTTGTCGAATGCGACCAAGATAATGCCAAATTAACTTGCCAATTGATATCACGATACCTACGATGGCAACAATTATGGCGATGATTATCCAAATAGGGATTACCACTCCCGACTCTTTATAATAGCTTTCGTTACCATCAAGCCAACATTGATGATTGATACAGTAATGACCGTCGCTACAATCATCGTCTGCAAAACAGCTCATGCCGATACAATTTTTATGAGACCTCGATTCAGCTAAAAGAAAGACCACCAAGGAAACGAAAATGACAAACGCCAGTCTTCTCTTGTTCAATACCGGTGATGCAGAAGAAAGCTATCGCATAAGTTTTGGTGTTATCTGGTGGCTAGAATCGTTATAATCACTCAAAGGAAGACCGAAGCTTCGTGTCGTCGAGCTCTGGTGAGTGGCAGCGAGTTTTAAGTTTAGAACTCTTACACTCCAGTTTTTGACGTTTAAGAGCAGAGGGATAACAAAGAATCTTTATGCTTTACACAGTAAAAAATCTCAGTGGAATCCTGTCGAATGCACAGTGAATTGAATTACGTTTATCGTTGGATTTACGCTAAAAAATTCAGTAAAAGTGAATATATCATGATAAGTGGCACAAACCAAGGACCATCTTCTTGATCCCAAAATTCAAATAGGCAACAACAAATATCTGATAAAACCCATCTATTCAGCCCGGCTTATGCAATTTACTCTTGACGGCAAAATTCCTGATTATCAGATTCGTTTATGGATGTTGTAATAGCTGCTGAAGACTCTGTTGACTAAATTGGGTACATCGGGAGGAACAATCTTTGGCAACAAAGGTATCGTGCAGATCAGGCCTTAAACATATCCTAAGAATCCTTGTCGACGTTGGATGAAGATTTATGTTCAAAAGACCAAACTGATAACTGATTAGCAAAAACGTTTGAAATGCAGTCTAAATTTAACAGGGGAACTACCAGAAGCGTTCCCACTTCATGCTGTGAACTTGGTTGGAATTTTGATTGACTATCATGCAAATTTTGAAAACATGATTGCAAATACTTCAAAGAACATCTCTTAAGTTTATTTGAAGTTCTCCTAACTGACTGTCAAAACTTTCTAACTTCCTGGTTTGAACCAAGAGCCAACACAAAAGGTCGCAGCTTTCCCACGCCATCGCTTGTGTTATCGAGGATAACCAACAAAAGAAAACCACTAAATGAATGACAGGACTTTGATTTTCCTAAGAAACAGCAGATTTATAACAACAGAAACAAGAATAATATTGAAATACACAACAATGTTAACTCGGCGCGTTTCGACAAGATTCCAGTTATGAAAATCTAGTCGAAACGTAGAATCAGGAATAAAGTGATGTCGCTTCTCGGAATTACCATTGTTCTGTATTTCATTAAAATACTGAGTGGTTCCCGCAATTTCAAGAATAGTATTGATAAGTGCCAAGGGACTGAAGGGAGTCCTATTGGAGTACACAGTTATCGACACAGAGGTAATTTACTTGATAAGTAGCAAGAGATGCTTAAAAATATATGCTGGAAGTGCAAAAAAGGTCGACTGGTGTTTCGTTTTTTAAGATACAACTCTGCTACTAAGCCGCCAATCAGCTTACGCCATCTATAATTACGTCCAGACCACAAAACGAGGCCAGCGGATACATTAAATCAATATATAATTACCAAAGATTAATAATTGGTGGATTTAACACGCCTGGGATGAACCTCATACTCAGGATCTTATCCCCGCTCCCCACTGCGCAAACAGCTAGCAAGAGTCTGGTGAGCATAGGGTGCAGCGAAGATAGGACCCTGGGTACGAGGTTGGCCTGGGACAGATACATAGGTTGTAAAGCCTCAGCACGATCTGTTGGATAACTCCCTAATTGGCATGAAAAACTTCAGTTCCACTGTTGAAAACTTAAATAGATTCATTCACTCGCTTTTACTAATGCGCCGGGTGAGGTAGCAAGGCTAAAGATAAGCCAATTACAGTTTGCTTTAATTCACTATGTTCTGTTACTTTACCCCGAGGGCATTTTTCAGTTCCCGCTGGAAACAGCTTATATGGCTGAATTTATAGTCTTCATAGCAGGGCAGGATCCAGACTGTTGCGACGGTTGCTGAAGCTACAGTGAGATTTTCATGTCAAAAATAAATTAAGAATAAGCTTTTGATTCCCGTGTGGCTGCCTTCGCAGTAAGCGTCGAAGAAACTAAATCTTGCTCACTTGGCCGAAAAAACACTCGGAAATCTCGGCTTTTGTTTGATAATTATGGTTATAATTCATATTTTGCCGCATGTTTGGCTTCCCAGCCTGCACGAGAGCCCCTAAAAACAGGGGCAGCCCGGAAGAGAAGGACGCAACAGTTGATACTAAAAATAGCCTGTTGTTGCGGAATTTCAGCAACGTGCTATTTTTCATGGCCAATGAATGCACAGTATTATTTGGCGGGAGCAGCTGGAAGTAAAGCTTGAGCTTTGAGAAATTAAGATAACCAATCGGGTAGCGTGTTCTCTCGCTATTTCAATCATGTTATTTAGGTGAGCAACGAGACGCGCTTAGCTATAACTTTTGTCAACAATGGCTTCGAATAGCGTTTTACTACAGAAGTTGGTTATATTAGATGATAGGGAGTTATTCTTTGGAGGACTAAACTGATAGTAACTGAGTCGATGAAGCTGAAAGTTTTCTGCGACCGTACGTTGATTGGAAGGAGTTGTAATTGCGAAACAAACGGCTTAAATTGTGGGGTTTCATTGCGTCAGTCTTCAAAGCGACAATTACCACGTAGTCAGGATCGAGTCGCGTTCCTTGAACCAGCCATCAGGTCTACTCTCCGTCCGGTAAGTGTATCAAAGATTTTGACTGATGTGTAAGGTTAGGACTTGCTTAGATTTACGTTTCATGCATAATTATGAAATACATTATACAGTGGAACCCCGCTACCTCAAACTGCCAACGGTAATGAAAAATGGTTCGAGTTAGCGGGGTGGGCGTTGGATTTCAAGTATCCTGTTAACGGTATATAATACGGTAACGCGGTTTTATGATTCATCCACAATTGCCAGTCATTTAGGTCCAGTCAGTTACGAATATTTTAACTTTACATCATGGATAGAGTTGAATGTGTTGTCCTGAATTCTAATATTGCCATATTTTGAAGTGCCTATGTCATGGTTGGGGAATTCACATATTTGGGATATTTAGACCCTCCTGAGAAAATTTGTGATATATCTTCTCAGGCGAAAATTTCATCTTCATGGACTTTTTTAAGTCAATACAGATTCGATCTGGAAGAGAACTTGATCGCTGTCAATTGTCTCAACACAAGCATCGACCTCCACGCAACTCTGACCTACTTTGCATTCCAAAGCAGTTGTGTGCGCTGCAATTAACGCACTTAAACACGGAGCGTCGCTATAAAAAGGTAAGCTCCTCCCACATTTCTGGCTTCGTATGGCGGTTGCATGTTTCCAAATGGCGGACACTTTGAAGCGTGACTGAACTACACAGCGTAGAGCTCCACAAGTGTGTCCTAGAGCCTAAAGCTTACGGAAATACTTTTAAAATGTGTTTTTAAAATACAGCTAAACAATATATAAAGCAATAAATGGCTGAACATGCCACATTTACTGATTTTTCTGGTTGTTATACATCGTATTATAATCATTCGAGACGTCCTGCACATCTTCATTCACTTATAGTCATCCTACCCACGCAGTGTTTGGGCACGATTCACATTTTATTACGTCCGCGATGTATCATAGCCATCTGTATTCTTTTTGGCGCATACTTGAAGCTTGTAATATTATAAATATAAACAAAAACTGGCGCTACTTTCAAATTCATTTGTGGCAAATATGCTCGGTTGCTCTCATCCAACAGCTCGGACTTCTACATCTGCGCAAAGCACAACTCCGCTTTCTGCGGGGCTTAGCAAGTATGATCGCAATAAAGTCTACTACCAGAAGAATAAAAGTGCAATTAAAGAGAGCAAGGCCTACTACGGCTTCAAAATGGAAGTGAAACGCGATGAGGAAGGGCGCTTGGTAGAAGTACGTAAAAAGATCAACACCGTGAGGAATCAGTTGCTGTCCAACGGAAAACCGGCAGGAAATATTGAAGTGATGGAATTGCTCTTGGATTGTTGACTCAGTCAAAACAGTTCAAATGGCCTACAGGCGCAAAATACTATCCAGGCAGCAACGTCGTTGCAAACAAATTCATCTCCTATATTCTCCTCAATTGAACGTGATATTCGTCCACCGGAAATTAGTCTGAACTCAATTGACCAATAACATGCGACCTTTCCTTAATCATAATTGACAGGCTGAGAAACTCAGCCTCTTCTTATGCGATCGCTCCGTGTTTAAACCCGTTAGCGAAAGACCAAATTAAACCCATAAATACATACACACGATACAGATTTTGAAAATACTCCAGCAGTCGGTAAACAATAATAAACAATTACACATGCTGTAATTCCCTACTTTCCTCTTTATCGCGTCCTTCCAAGCGAATTTGTTGCATTTGCAATTTATCTTCGCAATCCAATCTACATCGGCCATTGGCTTGTCTTGATAAGGCTTGAAAAATCATTCGAATTAACCGAGTTCGAGTTATATGGCAGTAAATGATAGGGAAAATGTGATCAAATCCAAAGGAAATTGAATTTGGTTCGAGTTAGCGAGGTTCTACTGTATTTAAATAAGCATGATGCATTTACGATATGTTAATCACTGAGCTGCCTTTGGTCTCGAAGTAAGCATTCGTGAACAAGTAAAGAGAACTGTGAGGGGAAAGGGAAACAGCGATTTGGCATTTAAAATTAAACCGGGCGAATGGTAATTAGTTTAGCTATGGAAGGTGGGCTGAACTGCCGAACTTGCCAGGCAGTGAAAACCCCTAATTTATCCCAAAGTAACATGAGATCTTGCAGTGTACGTTGTGGCATTTAACCTTGTCAAAATTACGTTTCCTTACTGCTGATACGCTTTATTACTGTACCCATCTTTTTGAATATCTGTGTTTTGGCTGTTCTGTGATAGACACAAGTTTTAAAATGTACTTGCAGTTCGCCATAACAGTTGACGTTTTTTGTTTTGACGCTTGTAATATTGTGAGATAAAATGCACTCAAAATTGCATTTGCAGGACGATGATTGAACAGTACAAGTGCTATACAAAGTAGAATTTCGCTAGACGCTAGTCGACCTGTCCAACCAAAGCTGAACGAAACAGATTCTTGGTCGGTTTCGTTCAAGGATTAGCAACATTAAACAGTGAAACGTTTCTTCAAACGTTAACTTGCCTAAAATCGCATCATGAAAAATGTCAAAAGATGATGAACCGCATGTCATTAAGATCGCCATTGTGTAAACGAGTCTTCATAGTACAACAGTCTTGAACTACTTGAGCAAACTTAGTTTTTTAATGAGTTTATACGTTCCTCGACAGTCTTGGAGTTCACTGTGAAACCAAGAGAACCATGCCTGGTTGTTTTCGGCGACGACGACAAACACAGATCAGGACGCAAGTTACCACACCCGAGATGATTAAAACAAGGACGACGGTAACCACAATGATAACGATTACTTTCTCCGTGTCACATTCAGAACTAGGTCCTTTACATTTACCATTCGAGCCACAACAACCGTTGCCGCAGTCGTCGTTAACAGAACATGTGACGTTCACACAGCTATCTTGGCAGCGCATGGACAAGTCATCTTCCTTTCCACAGCATTGCTTGTCACATACCTCGCCAGTGATAAGATTTTCACATCTCCTTGACTCGACCAACAAAACGGCGGCAAGGAGAACCAAAACGAGAAACACCAGTCTGCTCATAGCCGATTTACGTAGAAAAGCTGATAGGTTTTTTGAAACAAGATCGATTCTCAAGTCTCCTCAGAAGAAATGGAAATGCTCCTGAGGATCTTCTGTCTGGAGTACTTATAAGCCTCTTCTTGACGTATGACATGTAGAATAATGATGAGATTGTCATTTCCTGTACGTCACTAATCGCTAATTCATTCTACAGCGAAGCACCCAGCCCATATGACGCAGGTAATTTCAGCACTGTCGATTTCGTAGTGGTATACAATTCTGAGTGTTTCATCAATTCTTAGTCCCAAATAATTAAAAAAAAAATCATTTGGGAATTCTTTAGGGTCCGTTTCAGAGTCCTCGAGGGTCGTCGGTTTAAATTAAAATATTATAACTGTGAACAGCATTATTGAGTATCAGGTTTCCTTGTCTTCGGTTCTTTCCAGTCTAGCTCCTCCAACATAACGAAGCATGGATCGACTGTAAGGACACGATCTTTGATGAGAAAGCAGCGTATGTTTCCGTCGGAAAACGAACTCGCGAACCGACGAATCTAGTCCACGATTCCATCAGGAAACGAACCCGCGACCCGTCAAATCGAGGGTTCCATCATTCAGACTCTATTTCAGAATAATTCAATCACAATCGCAGTTTCTCTGGTTAACCTTTTGGCCTTCATGAATTGATACTGACTGTAAACGCCAATATTAATTATAACACACCGAATTCCAGTCCTATGTCGTGAAAATGAAATGCTCTACTACCCCAGCGGCGAAGCAAGTGCAGGAGTAGAAACTGGAGTTAGATGTTGAAGGAGCTCCTCCAACCCTCACCCTCATTTCAGATTTGTGCCCACTACTAAGGTGTGTTATCCTTTTTCAAACCTTTAACGTGGAGATCGCTTAAAACGTTGGTACCTATATCACCTATGGCAATTTCATCCTGTGCGGAAATCTCAGCCCGGTCAGCCGAGCTTTCTTAGTTTTGAAAACTCTGGTTAAGCAAGGTAGGCGTTTTACCCGATCCAGATTCAATTACAACACTTCGTGGCTTTTCTTAATTCCTTTCCAATCGCAGGTTTTTTTGCGTCGAATATCGAATACTGAATGTTGTTTGACAATCAAAGTGGACGTCAATCTGGTGGCAATGATCTGGTTAAAAGCTGTGACGATAACCCTACCTAGCTGTCTCCAGCGATAACGACAGTAGGAAATTAAGGCAAATAACCCGACAACTGAGATGAACACTACAAGACCAGATAGGACGATAGCAAAGCCGTCTTTTTCCGCCAGTCGTAGTCGACAGAACGTCATATTTTCAACAAGTATAATGATTTTTTTAATGATTTTTGCATCAAATATCGAATTCGTGATATCTAACAGTCAACGTGGACGTCAACCTGGTCCAAAGCCATGACTCTTTCACCTTGCTAATCTGGGCCGGGCCTGGGCGTAGATTTTGATGATGTCAAAGGCTTTCCCCGAGGTTGGAACGGCTTAGGCCCGGCTTAGGCCAAGGAAATCAGATAAGCCGAAGTAGTTGGCCAGAGCTGGTTTTAGACTTGGCCTGGGCCTAGACTGAACAGGGCGTTACCACTTTTTAGCCTTGACCTGGCTTAATTACCTTGAAAACATGTTTTAACGTTATACACAGATGGTGTAACTTCTGATTGGAATGTGATTGTCCAAAGGAAATTTACTGCGCTTTGGTCTTGTGTTGGATGATAGGATGCTTTATAGTTACATTTCATGCAGTTTTATCGACCGGTAAATTCCTGGACGAGCAATGAGACTGAGCTTGTACATACGCGTTGTGAACAAGAACTTTAAGGGAATGTTCGAGTATTGTTCATTCAATTAAATCAGAAAAATATACGCCAGCGAAATGTTCTTTCACTTATTACAAAAGCAAGAGATAGAAGTCCACATAAACGCCTGGATCCGTCATCCCCCGAGGCTTACTTTCGTTGCATGGTTTGTAAAACTAACCTGAACAACCTTCGTGACCTGTTTAGATTAGCCTCAGAATGTAGTGTGAAAGGGTGACCTTTACTAAGGCATAGTTGGAAGAAGGCCAGGCCTAATCATGATCTTCGCCTGCCCTGACATGTCTGGACCTGACTTCGACAAGTCTTACTCGGCCTGAGCCCTGTCCGAGGCTCCGGAAATCTCAAAATCCTCCTTGCACTCAGAGTACCAGACCGCCAGCTGTCTGGCATAGTCCCTAATGTTTGCTCTCCTCAATCGGTTTTACACCAGGCTGGTCTCATTGGTTACCATTATGGCAATATGGGCTCACGTCAGACTGCTTCAACGGATTGGAACTAAATATTAATTCCGAATGGAAATTTAACGTGGTTCCGGAGTCCTTCGAATCCAGACGTATTTCATGTCTAAGTTTTGGACAGATTTGTCGTTTTAATATAGTATAAGACGAGGCAAAATCCGAATAAAAGCGACACCTTGAAAAACCCAAGATATAGGTTATAAACAAGACGAAATGTTGAAATGGTAAATTTTCGACTTTATTGATAGGTCATCTTCTTTAAAGTGGTCGGCTGGTTCTGGATTCTTGTTTTAAAGCACGTAAACTTCTGTTTGTTCTCCAGAAAGCAAATAATTTGGAGGGTTGAGTCCACAGTTCGAAATCTCGGCGTTCATTAGTTTGCGTGTGTGGTTCCTGTGAGTTTTTGGTCATTACTATTGTTCTAACCATGGAAACGTTCAAGGAGGAGAAACTCGTTTTGTGTAATGACGTCAAATGCCATAGCAGTCGCCATGGCATTATTTGGAAATGCCCAACAAACAGCATCATGTACAAAGCCAACATTATCACGACCGACAACGCTGAAACAGAACAATACATTGGCATGACTACAAATTTCCGTAGCCATACAAAATCCTTCAACGACAAGAAATAAGCAAACGAAACTGAGCTGTTAAAACGTGTGCACCTTAAAGATGAAAGGCGGACATTTCAACATCAGCTAGTCGATACTAAAACAATCTGCGCCATATTCAAAAGGAGCAGAAGGCTGTAATCTCTGCCTCGAAGAAAAGCTTGCTATATTGAAAGGTGACAGAAAAACCCTTCTGAACAAAAGATTAGAACTAGTTTCAAAATGTTGCCATAAAAACAAATTTTGCATTTCAAATGCTTTCCGTGGAAAGAAAAAAGTGAGACTCATCAGACTTCTCACACAGACGAAACGCGCCAACTACCTGTCAAATACCGGATTCTTCCCAGTTGCCTGAAGATCTCGAACAGCGTAAATATATACATATATATATAATATGTATATATATATATATATATATATACACATATAAGTATAAATTACAAGTCTGCCAGAATTATTGAACGGCTAACCAAATGGTTAGCCTGAAAGAAATACGTGCAACCCAAGAGTTATGTAATTTGCATGTGAAGCCAATCTTAATATCGAAAGGACAAGGGAAGATATGGAAAAGCTGTTGAAGACACTCTTATTATTTCGAAAGTAATTTCAAAACAATAGAATTTCTTTCAAGGTAAATTTTCAAGTCATATGCAGTTTTATTTCAATGACGTTTATGCAAAGAATAAATAAAAGTAAAAAATCTACCGCGAGATCTGTGCATGCGGGCGGCTAAATTTATATACCCAATGTTTGACGAACTGCAAACGTATCAACAAAATTTCGGTTTACGACACTCGGTTTTACATTAGCTAATCAATGTCGGTCGATCTGCAATTAGTTGAATATATCGTCAATCAGTTAAATGTTAATTCAGCTTGGGGTTGCATGTCCCAAGTTAAACAATGTTAAACCGCGTGTCCATCGCGCAGACCGTATTTCACACTATGAAATCTAAATGCTCGACCAAATGAAGCCTTGTGAAAGCATACGTCCGTCACGCAACTTTGTGATGCACTCTTTACTAAACAGAATGAAGACAGGAACAACCACAACAATTTGTGCGAGAAAAGCATTTTCTGAGAGAGTTCATGCTGTGTATGCTGGCGGTGATACACTTGGAAGACCAACCATTTCTTTTGGAACCGACGTTGTCCCTCGCTCTTCTTGAATCAGCTGCTGGTGATCTTCGGCCATGAGAGGCGCTGCATCTGTGGTCCTCACTACCGTGATGTTACGCGGTACAGTTGTGACGATGACCATGCCTGGCTGTCTTCGGCGACGACGACAGTAGCAAATTAAGGCAAATGACCCGGCGACAGCGATGGTCACTACAAGACCGGTCACGACTAAAGCAATGATGGCCGATTTCTCCGCACCACAGTTGGAACTGGATTCCCGGCATTTCCCGTTCGTACAACAACCAGTACCACAGTCGTCGTCGTCGGAACAGGTCACGTTTACACAACTATCTAGACAATACATATCGCTTTCTTTTCCACAGCACTGCTTATCACATAAAGCGTAGGTCATTACGTATCGACATCTTCTCGACTCGACCAAAACCGTGGCGGCGAATAAGACGAAAACGACAAACGCTAACCTGCTCATGGTCGATTGACGTTATGTAGATAGTGAATAACGTTTTCGTGCGTTATGGAAAATAAGGTGGAACTGTCGGTAGTCTTCGCAGAAGAGTTGTCTTCGAAACTTAGGCCTGTTTCAAGCCGCAAACTTATCACGTGCCCCAGGAACTTACCAATGGCGTGCTACGTGGAACGAATAATGCAATGAGTTACACAACTAATTAATGAAACATAACAACCAACGATTAGTGGTCAGAACGTTTGAAGTCCAGGTTTTGTATTGGTTCGTTGGCTGCCAACAGTTGTGTCAGAATAATTCGGTCGATTGGCTTTCTTTTGTATTGCATCATGTTAACTGAACGTTCGACGTCAGTTTTTTGGTGAAGGGTCATTTATTCTCAATATCATATTAAGTATTGAACCTTCAGTCCTGACTGAACAATTTTATTGCATTTCTCGATCTCGCGTCTTGATTATTTTACTCGGCAAATGAAATTGTAGCGTAGTAATGAAAGCGTAGTCTTGTAAGAAATATTAAAGCCCTGCATAAAATGCGAAGTAAAGGCATGATAAAATTTTATTCTGACGTTTCTATGTGTACATCACAACATGTTCAGAGATATAAAAATAGGATGCTGCGTAGGCAGGTAAAAACAGCACAAAAAGTTAAAAGGTCGGTAGACTGCCGAATTTATGATAAAGAATTCTAACGTTTCGAGCTATGGCCCTTCGTGAGAGAGTGAAACGAGTTCTAAAAGAGGAATGGCAGTCAAACTAGGTTTTATACTGAAGCAAGTCATGTGACAAAAATTAACCAATGAGATGTGAGAAATAAAAACAAACAAATTAACGACCTAGCAACGACAAGGTATTCACCTGCCCGGGGAGAAACCGCCAGATACCCCAGGGGAATGAAAATTTGCATTTGATAAAAATGAAAACAAAACCAAGGGAAAACAGTGTATAAGCTAATGTTGAACAATGGGTGCCAGTGTAGGTAGTCGAGGATAACAAGATGCGATAACTTTGGGTGAAGCAACTACCTGAAATATACGAAAAGAAACTTCGACGTTTCGAGCAAAGTTTCTTTTCGTATATTTCAGGTAGTTGCTTCACCCAAAGTTATCGCATCTTATAAGATGTTTCTATCTGCCCTTGCTAAACAAAAACAAAAACTTATGAGCCGTTAAATAAAAGAAAACCGTTTTTTGAGCCCACGGGGATGAGTAGTTCCAAGCTTGAAAATGAGACGCCTTTCTTGCTTCTTGCGGCTATCATTGCCACTCGAGATGGATGAGATGGCACAGACTTTCATATCCGAAATAGAATGGTTTGTACTGTTGAAATGCTGAGCAACAGGCTTGTTGACATGTATTTCCACGCTTAAGCATATTTGTTATAATAGTATCTATGAAGATGATGTGATCTAGAGAACGAAACGTCAGAACAAAATTTTATCATGCCTTTACTTAGCATTTTATGCTGGGCTTTAATATTTCTTAGATGTTTCCATCCAATCACTACGTATACAGAGGTGATTAACGTCGTTTTCTATTCTTAAACTTTGTTTAGCAGTGTCACTGCTTTTATCTGTGCGTCAAGTCTATCCGCAATTAATTAGCTTTAATAGGTAGCTCAACAGGTAGAGCGGCGGACCGGTATCCCGAAGGTGCGAATTCAAATCCCTCTCGAAGTCAACAATTTTCAGTTGACTTCGGCAGTGTAGGTTAATTGTGAAGTTATCATTTCATAATACCCTGAGGATGATTCTGAAATAGAATTGAAACACTGCACATCCATCTTCATGGATAGCGTTAAGTTGTCGCGAGAATATCTCGTGCACTTAAATTGGATAAAAACTCGCCTCCAATCCCAGTGGACTCGATAGCTCAACATGTAGATCGGCGGACCGGTATCCCGAAGGTGCGAGTTCAAATCCACCTCGAGTCAACATTTTTTAGTTGACTTCAGCAGTGTAGGTTAATTGTGAAGTTATCATTAATAAACAAACTGTGACGGAATTAGTGCATTAACCCTTTCAGCTATACCCGACTTTGGTGTTTAAGTCTGGCTAACGCCAGATGATTGTACTTGTAAACGGGAGATGTCTCAGACAGGAAAGGGTTAAAGACATTGTTGCACTTTGCAGACATACACACATGTTTTACGCTGCTAAATCACGAGTCTTTGATTGCACCTTTTGCCGTTATAACTGAAGTTGACAATAATCCTATGGAAGAGGATGCTGAGAATGAAAAGATCATTTCAATTATTTGCTTAGTCATAAAATTTTCTATTTGTGTTACTTTGCGGATTCTATATATACAAGGCTATTTACAAAAATAAATAAGAAATATACAATAGGTACTATTTTTATCAAATTCTTTTTGTAATTTTCTATGGAATAAAATAGGCAGTTATGATATTAAACTGCATTTTGATTTCAGACCATCGCACCCATACGACTAAAGCATTTTCTCATGGAATTGGTAGTCTGTTTAGACAGCGTTAGTAATTTGTTATTACTTCTTAAATTATGAAGAACAGTTATTCACCAAAGTGGAGGCGAATAGTGGTGGATCCGCTTTGCGACTCGGTAAATATCTACACTATTTACCGACCCTGAGATGAATAATTGTTTTGGCATACACGTCAAGCGCAAAATTGTTTCCGCACATATATTTTTTAAAATTTTTAAAACAATTTTACGGAATGTGGATTTGTTGCCCACTCATCACTTGTAAAAAAATCATTTTGAACACATCCTTAGTATGGCTATATGTAATTGAGAAACCAAAGCAAGATTCAAACGAAGAGGTGGAGATGAAGAGCGAACGACAAAGAATGAGGCTTGCCCAGAAACTATCTTTCAATCTGAGTTAAAGTTGGAATCCGATTTGGTCAGCCAGTTTAAACCAAATAGGTGACATTTCCAAACGTAGTGCGAAGAAATCTGCGATTGCCAGCAGGATGCTTGAACAAATACCAATAGTATTGGTATATGTATAGGAGACGTCCAGCTGATTTTAATTAGTCCTGAGCACTGCTACCGGTCAGGATCCGATTGCCCGCGTTGGGACGTTCCTCCCGAAAAGGCGGGTAGAACGTCTGGGTTTATTTGTGACGAAGGGATTTGCAGAAACGACTTCCACTTGTCAACAACAATGCCGACGAGTCCACGAATTATTGCGTGTGGCACTGGCCGCGGCCCTGGAAACACTATCATACCCCTTGTAATAGTTTTTTTAATACTGTTCATGGTTATTTTAGTTCCAGTTTGTTGTTATTACAGACGTTGGCATCGTCGCTCGAACGAACGTGTTCGTGCAACGACAAGAGATTTCGTAGCATCGACGGAATTCGATCAGACCAACAACGACTGGCCTGCCGAAATTTTGGTCATTCTCGCAACGGTTGACCTAAAACCGCCACCTTATAAATTGCAACCCGATTCAAGCGTGCCACCATCTCCATACGAGACTGTCGTTAAGAGCTGTTATGGCTGACCTCCTAAACTACCTTAATAAGAAATCTGAATCATGTGACATGAATATGACGCGGTGAACAACGTGTAAAGTCCGTCTAAGAAAGCAGTATTTGTATTCTGGAATCTAGGAACATTTTCCACTTGATATAACCAGACCTTAAATGGCACCTTGTCGGAACGGCGTTCAGCATTATCGAATACGTGTTCATTATTTATGAAGAAGAAGCAAAAAAATTTAAAGTTTAATGAGTTGTTGTACATGTGAACAACAAACGAGTTGATTTACATGAACTTTTCGTGCTATTTTCTCTGTTAAAATAGTTGATGTCGTCACTATTTTTGAAGAACATGAGTGTTTATTTCAAAACTATGATTAATAAAATAATAAAACCATAGAACTGAAATATTACCGATAATTATTCCTCTTGATTTTAAGTCGTATCTTGAGATTTCAAGATCCTCACTTTCGGATGTTGTTTTATTTTGTATTGCTTAATATACGCTGAACCAGCAAGTTGCACACTTGATCCTGCTCCCCGTGAAATGGCATTATGCCTGTTCGTGACCAAAGCTTTTTACTCAAAGAAATTCTTTACCATTTTTGTACTTGAGTAATGTTTCTGAAGAGGTGCGAAGTAAGATTTGGCATTTTTTGTTAACGAGAGGTCTAAGACTGTTATCCGAAATGAACACGTAGGGGACTAAAACTGACGTCTAGAATGACCAGAAAGGTCTGTGTGTCCGCATATTTGGCTTCACTTTTTGATTGACAGTTAGCGTTCAAAAGCAAAAAAAAACTCGGCTCGAGGCTCGTGTGTCGTTTTTCTACGTTTTTCTGAAGTCTTGCAACATCCCGCGTGCTTGTATCAGACCATCCAAACACTGAAATCCAGTTCGTATTTCTTAAATCTAAATGCCAATGATCTTTTGAAATGATAACGCTGTTAGACTGGGGCATGATTAGCTCGACGTTAGGTAGAAGGAGATCTTTATTACCAGGTCAACGAAATAAAGTAAAACTTTACAATAAGGATATTAGTTCTTTAAGATAATAAAAGTTTGGCAATAGTATTCAACAGTTCGGAAGGTCTTCTGACTCTCTCGTTCTCTTCTTTCTGTTGAAGTTGTCCCAGTATCGTGTTCTTTCTGCCGTAGCTTCTTGCTCACTGCTGGTGAATCCAACGTTTGAGGCTTCTTTTATGCTCTTCGATGATATACAGATAATACAGTTTCAAGTGCTTTCCATAGTCTCCTCAGCGACATAAAATGGAGGAATCCGAGGCTACGATGGAGAGCGAACAAAGCCATGGTCCACACTGTTTACATAAAAGGCTCCATATTCTAAAGAATTTAGGCAAGTTCCAATCGCTCAATATTAAATATGATATGTAGATTCGATCCCTGTGATTCTTAATTACAGAACAATGTTATCAGTTAAAACCTTAACGCTACTTCAGCTATGGATTGACCAGGCGGAAAACGTAATCTCAAGAGGAATATTTACATACCTGCCTAAAGCTTACGTATATAGTTACAGTGTGTAACTATGGGCTTTAAGCAGTTATGTAAATTATTCTCTGATGTTGTGATGATACAACGAAACGTTAGAGCTTTATTAAATATTATGATTTTACTTCTGTGTCCGACTCGATGGCTTTCGTAAAGATATTTTGCTGGGCTTTGATATTCCTCTTGAGATTAACACTACTTGATATGAATTATAAACGGTGAAAGATTTAGTCTTTGTCAACTAAGTAAACAGACTAAATGTGAACTTCAGCAAGAAACCTAGCGAAATCCCTAAGCAACGAAGATTGACCGAAGGCATCTGTTCAGATAGTGCCACGGATGCATTGGCGTAGTTAACAAACAAGTAATGCCAGTTAATTCAAGATCAGTGGTGTTTGCGGAATATATGTCATATGACGTAAGTTCCATTATATCAACTACAATTAGAAATTCCTGTGTTAATATCAAATTGAGAAACCAAAATAAGATCCGAAAAAGACAAAGAGCTGGAGACAAAAGGTGAACAACAATGAACTGGAACTGGTCAGCATCTGCCTTTCAATCTCAGTTGCTTAAGTCAAGATTAGAAAGTAATCCGACGTGGTTCAGCTAGTTGAATAAACCAAAGTATCTAGGTGACATTTTCAAACGTAGGCGGGACACGTTTGCGATTAGCGGCAGGATGTTTCAATAATAATCTAGGTTTAGCAGACATCCTGCTGGTTTAAGTTCGTTCTGAGCCTTGCTACTGGTCAGTATGGTTTGAAAATAGACGCACTCACTTGCTTTTTTATGAGAAGAAAGTGGTGACTGACGTTGCTGTCTCTCATTACAAGAACGATGTCGAAGTTGTCTCTCATCTACCTTCTGGTCACTTTAGTTTCTGTGGTTGCCACTGGAGGAAGAAAGTGTTCATTTTTTAATGACTGGGACTGCAAAAACGTTGGATATCATTGTTGTGGATTTGGTCGTAAGGTTCGTTGTTCGGACAGCTGTCTTCGATTCCGTTGTCGACGTGACTATCACTGCGGCCACGGATGCTGCAAAAGTGGCGTATGTGGACACTGTGGAGTGTCGAAAATAGACACAGCCACTGACAGAAAGTCAACCAAGTCTTGGAGGTGTAACGACAATGCTGAGTGTAATGTCGGATGTGTTTGTGACGGAGGGATTTGCAAATACGGTTTCTTGCCACCAACAAGGACGACAACGATGCGTACAACAAACCCTCGAACTTCCTCGTCTCACTTCAGCGTCACAAAGACCATAGTGACCAGTGTAACGTGCTTCGTTTTAACTCTATCCATAATTGTATTTGTTCTAGTTCATTATTACAAACGACACCGTCGTCAGTCGAGCCGCCGTGTTCGCGCAACAACAAGAGATTTCTCGGTCTCGTCAGAGTTTGCTCAGACCAACAACTGGCCCGCCGAAATGTCGGTCAATCCTGTAAGGTCCAGCCGAAAACCACCGCCTTATAATATTACATTGCAGGCAGATTCAGACGTGCCTCCACCTCCTTATGAATCTGTCGTTAACAGTGGTTATCATAAGTAACCAGCTGACTTACCCTAACTTGACGAACGCCATGTTGACAGGAATCTAAGTTATGTGGAATGTGGGTTACGTGGTGAGCAACGGATAAAGTTCATCTAAAAAGCGTGTGTATTGTACTTTCGACCGTCAAACTACAACCTTTAATAAAAGAGCGATCTATGAAGAAAAAATACTTACGATCCTAAGTTTATACATAATACGATGATTGCAACTAAATATAAAAGTTTTTTATTGCACTTCGCTCTCGCATTTCTAATTTTACATCTATTTGCAATCTTTCTGATATGTATGTATTTAGGACAATAGTTCTTTCTATTTTCTTTTACAGCATTCTGCTTTTTAAGGCTGTTTTTCAGACAGTTGGTACCTCTAATAGAA
Source organism: Heliopora coerulea (assembly GCA_030142905.1). NCBI lineage: Eukaryota > Metazoa > Cnidaria > Anthozoa > Scleralcyonacea > Helioporidae > Heliopora > Heliopora coerulea. The sequence goes on from JASJOG010000131.1 coordinate 198,980, forward strand.
ATAATTTTTGTTCAGAGAACGTCTATTTACTTCCAAGTTCTATGTATGTGTCTGACCACGTATCCTATGTATTTTTCTTTAATATACCAATCCTAGAATCTAGAAACATTTTGCACGTTTTATAACCGGTCGTAAAGTGGTACCTTCATAGAACTGTCTTACTGGTGTATTCTATATCGATTGTTATTAGATATGAAATAAGTATCACTCATTAGTTCTGTAGGATGTTAATCTCAGTGATGGCTGCGTCATTAAAATTTTATATTCCTTCAATTGTACAGAAATTTACCGATGAAATGGCTAGTGTGAAAGCATCGTTCAGAAATTTCCCGGCAAATCAGAAACACGAAACGACTGTTTTCATTCGTGGGAAAAGTATTTCATCCAATCAAGAAGACAAAACAAGTTTTTCAAAGACCGAGAAAATCTCACTGCGTACAAATGAAACAAATTACAGTTGGGAAGCGCTTTCGCACAGTTTTTGCGTGCTCAATGCATGTATGAGAAATCTCACTAATTCGATTTCTAACACATCTCCAACTCGTGAGTTATAAATCAATGTGGAGTTTCGATTGCGCCATGACTGTCATATGAGTCGGGATAAAGCTTTGTAAACTCATATACTCACATAAAATCCAGTAGGAAAAATAGTTCTTTTACGCTTCCCAAGATTTTCGATGTTTAGAACCACGTTTGCTTGATCGATGATGGTCCAAATCGTAGACTTACGTTTCTGTTCAAAACTGAAGTTTCGAGGAGCCAAACCTGTTGCTTCAGATTATGTTATTTGAGTAATTATGGTTCAATGAACTCGGTTTTATCTCTAACTTTATTTTTAAAACATTTAATAATAAAAATTAGCGATATAAGAGCTACTCGACGTTTCGATGTCATCTTGACATCATTTTCAAGAGAAATTAAAATAATTTACAATATTTGACTATTGTAAATTATTTTAATTTCTCTTGAAAATGATGTCAAGATGACATCGAAACGTCGAGTAGCTCTTATATCGCTAATTTTTATTATTAAATGTTTTAAAAGAAGACTTTTTATCAACCTTATTTTTACGTGAAAATTCGGAACGCCTTACACCGTATCCATGTATTATATAAGGAGCTACTTGTGTTGGAGACTGACGGAACGTGCACGTAATTAGTAATTGTAAGATTAAATGAGGAACTTTATCGAAGGTGATGACATTTCAGTTTAGAGATATAAAGTTATTGTTGTTAACGAATAAGGAGAGTTGACTAGCGTTACTGCGTCAGAGGTTCGCTGGGACGTGCATGCGAGAAAGAGAGACTATATTAAGGTTTTGGCTTAACTTTGTGACTTGTCGGGAACTACAGTTTGCGGAGGCAACATTCTCGATACTTGTTTATGAGGAGAAATGCTAACCAGACAGGGTCCAACCTCGTACCATGCCCTTTTCCTCGTCACTCGTCATGCCTTGTTATATACCTGTCATGTAAGCTGGAGGGACCGTTTACTCTACATGATTGTCGTATACGATAGTTCATCCTGGGGTATGTAATGCTGTCTCAAGGGCAAAATGCCTGCTTTTGATTCGCTCACTAATGTAGCAATACGCCTGAAAGGCTCCAGTCAGTTAACCGGATACATCAGAAGGAGCGATCGGATCGTGTAAAAGTCCTCTAATGGTTTAGAAGCTGATAAAGGGTAAAGTAAAGTAAAAAAAAATAGCATTGGGGTAGCTGGCTACTGACTAGAAGACACATTTTGGACGGAGTGTCCGGAAATTTAGGATTCCGCATAAAATAAACACGACAGATTGCGATGAATTCATTGGTCTACCTCACGTAATTCCCTGCAACAACTCATCCGTCAAATTCAAATCAAACGTCAAAGGTAGCGCTTCAATTTCGATTTTGTTTGAAAAGGAGCTAGCTGTTTGTTCATGGAAAGGGAGTGTCCCTTATGCTACCACTTGTTAATAGATAATGGTGAAGTTTTCAGCCGTATGTCTTGCCGTTTTTGGTCAGCTTGTGTTGGTAATCGAATCACTAGGGGACAGATTGTTTGTTCAAACTCTTTGTGAAAGGAACTGGTGTGGCGCTCGCTCTAATGCCACCTGTGCTGACATTTGCAGGAAATTACCCAGTTACAAGGATGACGATTGCTGTGAGATTTCGTCTTACGAAAGCAAGCGGCGTACCCTTCCTTCGACGTCATTACTTCCAGTACCTTCTAGCTCGGCCGCATCTTCATTTTATACACACAAAGCGACTGCAATTATCATAGCTTTTCCTTTTTCCACCCTTTTCGTGGTGGTGGTGGTTGTAATTTGGTGTTGCTGCAAGTGTGAGACCAGTCAATCTCATCGTGTTGCGGAAATTCACCCAATGAACACAGCTGTGACAACATCAGTGATTGAGCTAAACAACCTTGCAGAAATGATGACGATCAGCCCGGTGGAAAACTATCCATTGTTACCTCCGTATCAATGCCGTGCGAATCCTGGCACACCGCCGCCACCGTATAACCTTCATTCTAACGAATCTAATTTAGTTCGCTCTTCAAACTAGGCTTTGGTCAAAACACTCGATACACAATCAGAGGCAGTTAGTTTTTGTTAGCGATGTTACTGTTCCTGCTGCTGTTGCTGTTATTTTCGTCGCCATTTTTGCTGCTGTTCTTGTTTTTAAAGGTAATATGTTATCACTGTTTTTGTTGGTGCATATTTTAAGTACTATTATACCTTGCTGATGGAGTTATTTGTGGTTCGGCGACTGAGGGATGCTACATAGATTGTCTATGATGAGCACAATGCATAGAAATCTAATAGGCTCAGGACCAAATAAGTATCTTATGCCACACCCTGAGACCCTGACATGTAGTTCAGAGTCAAAATGATTTCAAAGGCCAAAATAGAAGTTTATTAGTTTTCAATTAGTTTTCGGAGAGAGATTAAAGATTGGAAGACATTGACAGGAAACATGACATCAAGTGCTTCCAATATTATTAAAGCTAAAGTAGGTATCGATTTTTAAGTTTAGATTTGAATGTAAATTAGGTTTATATTTTATACGTTTTTAAGCTATAGTGTATGATATGGTAAAGTTTCATCCCTGGAACTAAATGTGGCCGTAGATCGTGCAATTGGTAACCATTGAAAAGTCGATGAACAAAAATTAAACTTGGCAGAAAACAATCCCAACTGATTGTTAGCCATCAAATAAAGAAGTTTAACGGAGGTCAATGCAGACCTCAATGAATCCGTCGTGCATATTTGAAGCCAACGCGCTACGACAGAACTGCCAAATTCTATCGAAGCACCACGGGTAGCTTCAACACCAGCATTGTTTGGAAGATAATGGATTGGGAATTGAATGGGAACTGAATGGGAATTGTTACTTCCTGTCATCGCTAACAAAGAGAACGATTTAAATTTGTAGCCGATTGTGTCGTACTTTTTTATTCATTTTGTGCAATCATGGAGTGAAGAGAATGCACATTGTCAGTAGGACGTCGTCCTAGAAAATGATGTGGCATTGACCCTGCCTACACTTAAGCCGACAGACATGTTAGAGTTCAATGAACAGATGATTGTCATTGATGAAAGATTTTTTAAGAGGCACAAGTTCGATCTATTTACCGACTTTTCGTGCTACAGCACGTCCACCTCTTCTTTCCCATTGCCATCGTCTTCTGAAAACGAGTTTATACCAATTTTGTCAATGTTCGGCTGTCTCAGCTTACTGACATCTCCCTTGCTGTGACTTTGCGTTATTGCTGCATCCGCAATCGGTGTTCGATTCCTTATCACGGAAAATTGGCCAAGATGTTGAACGGCGGTCCCTGCATTTGCGAAAAGAGGGGGTGGCGACTAAGAGACTACAAAGGTTATGCGATGACTGTGTTGGAAGCCTGGCGGCTTCTCATGTTTGCTAGTCGGTAGGTTTCACTTCCAGAGAAATTCCTTATATTATCTAACCGAGTAGTTTCTGTATTTTAAAACTTTCCCGAAATCTATTGTAAAAAAAGAAGGTTTTGTAATCTTCAACGGCATCGGTAATGTAGTGTTTATACCCTTTTCAGTAGCATCTGCATAGAAGAAATGCAGCTTCTACCATATAGGCTAATGAAAGTTCTTTGCCGAAATATCCCTTGAATTTTTGGGAAATCCATTTTAAAAAGCTATAGCATTTTTAACAGCTCTGTCGGGCCGGCCGCCCGCTTGGGCTTCCTATGGCAGTGGTAGTTGCTAGTGAACTTTGAACGAACCGTATAATTCCCGGTCAATGGTAAAGTTAATTTTTTTGTTCCAAAAATCATCGTAAAGAACAGTTTAGTTCTTGGTAGAATAAACCTTTTTTTCGCCTAATTGATATTTTTAACTAAACCTTTTGTTGTTCATTACCAGAAAATATACTATCATTAACGCCAAGCTCAAACTCATTAACGCGAGAATACATTCATTTTATTCAATCGACATTGATTAGCGTAGATACGCAACCATTTGCATCAAAGGACATTCTATAACACCAACAGACGACCATTAACACCATTCTATACTAGGATATATTAGGGGTAATAAAATTTCAATTAGGCAAGAGAAATATCTTGCCTAATTGAAATTTTATTATCCCTAACGTATAGTAGAATGGTGTTAATGTGTTAATGATCGTCTGTTGTCGCTATAAAATGCCCTTTGATGCAAACGGTTGCTTGTCTACGCTAGTAAATGTTTATTGAATAAAATAAATGTATTTTCGCGTTAACGAGTTTGAGCTTGGCGTTAGTGATAGTATATTTTCTGGTAATGAACAGCAAAAGGTGTATTTTGTCTGTAGCATAATTTATTCAAAGTCGTTGAACTACTTTCGAATGAAGAACGTTGAACTTTGTGATTATTCCAAACGCAGCCGATTTATTATGTTCAATCTGTGTTCTATCCTTTTCTGTTATTTTACAGTTCATTTAGCTCCGCACTGCCCTGGGAATATTCAAATTCTAACGCCTTATTTTAAGAATACCAATTGAATTACTGCGGGATATTGTTGATTTATGCCGATCACTCCTTACAACTAAGAAAACCAATTTTTTGTTAAAAACCGAGTTGTATCGTCATTGAAGCTTCTCCAATCAACATTGGAGTAAGGGTGGACTTGCCAGTCGGGAATTGCGAACGGAATTTCAATAATCTCTTGTGTTCTTAAATTGAATTCTAGGAACATTCTATTCCCAGTTGACTCGATAGCTCAACTGGTGCCATACCAGTCCGGTTACTCAAAGGTACAAGCTCGAATTCGCCCAAACCAACTCTACTGTTTTAAATGACTTTCTCAATATAGTATATAACCACAAAACCTTGCTTCAACGTAGGGAACTGTTATGCTCTTCGCGACATACATGTCCATAGCTCATTATTTGAATGCTATTTATTAAAAATTTCCTCTCTATATATAAAATTTACATCATTGGGTTTATATAAGTTCAAAATGTTATTAACGTCTTATTTAAAATCTAAAACATCTCGTATCACGTCACACATAGGGTGATTTTCCCTTGCGCTTATCAAACGATAACATTACAGAATATTCTTGAATTTAACCCTTTAACGTTCTATGTCCGATTATCAGACGCTGGGTCAAAAATGACGAATGAGAGAACAAAGCAAAATCAAAGAGAGAACAGAGAACAAAGAAGGAAAATTCAGTCGTTAAAAGACTAACCCACGCATACATTTTGAGGTTTAAACAAATGTACAAGTTCAAATAACTTTACAAAAACCTTGACCAGCCGACAACTTCAAAAAATATAAGAGAAAGCAAATTCCGAAAACCAAGGCCATCTTTCAACTTAAAATTTAAGTTAACAAAAAATGAAAACTGTGAAATGGTGATATTTCGATTTTATTGCAAAATCATATCACCATTTCACAGTTTTCATCTTTTGTTAACTTAAATCTTAAGTTGAAAGATGGCCTTGGTTTTCGGAATTTGCTTTCTCTTATAAATAACTTTACGAAATAACATTCTGAAAACATGTAGGAATCGGCTGATTAAAGAAACATGAAACATCAAATAATTTTTAAAAATAACATTTTGAAAAAGTGCAGAGATTGGCAAAAAGCTGTGTATCTATAATAGCATGACTCCATAGAAACATAAACATACTATCAAACAAGCCAACCTGAACAGGAAGGAAATATTACGTTTCGATAACAATAAAAATATAATACAATGTCTACTATTTCTGCACGCCATTTTGGAAAGGAAATAGAAAACATCTTTCCGTGTTTTCACCAAGGTATAGAAACAGTTGGAATTTGAGAAAGACGGAATGGCATGGGAAATACCCTTTGGGCTCGTGTTCACATCGCCATTTTTGTCTATGTCAGCCTTCCAATTGTGCTTGTATGTAGTTCTATAGAAACAATATAAATATAAAAAATATTTGACCGCGGCTAGAATATCAATTATGTTGAGAATACATGTTACCATGGTTTGAGAAAACAAATCCAGTTTTTAGCAAAATTTTTATCGTTGGGGTAACCTACAGTCTAATAATCGTCTACTGCATTATTTGGACTCCTCGAAATGGAGTTTAGCAGACGGGTATTTTATGACACATTTGTATGTGTGCATTGGGGGAACTTGTAAGTGGTATGCTAATTTGTAAACGAGTAGGTTTACAATCTACATTGACAATCTCAGTGACGTGCTTCCTCCTCTTACCAACACCTCACTTACATATAAAAATCTTATCACCAATAACTTCAGAATATTAGACTGTTGTAAATATAAAAACCCTAGTTTATTACTACTTTTAGAAGCTCTGTTTATAAAGTTTAACAGGCCAGAGTTAAATGATGGCTTGAAGGCATCCAAAGAACTGACACTTTTTCCTTAATATATGGTTTTCTTAAGTGGTAAACAGCGATAGCTTTGTAATCATTCACGTATGTCCTCTGCATTCCAGTTGATGATGTCATCGTTGTAACTATATAAATCGCATTGCTTGCTAGTAATTCATTTTGGTTTGACGATGACTTTGCAATAAAGTCGAAATATCATCGCAATCATTCGTCGTCTTGTTGTAACTTGGGTTTTTAAGATGTCATTGTTTGTTGGGATTTGTTTTTTACTTTATTTCGTCAAATTGTCTGCTAGTACCGGATTTTATACAAAACACCGCAAAGAGTTTTTCATCATTCAACCCGAAGTCCTCGAAATCCTACCCAGTTTTCTCAGACAGAGGTGTTGTAAGATAAATACATCAAAGGGATCTAAAGACGTTGATGTTGATTTTTTCCTCATTCCTTACATCCACTTCGAATATCATTCAGAAATGCATACGATACGTAACTCCCAAGAGGACAAAATCTCATTTGAATCTGTATATTATGTCAACACGTCTCTGTTGGTGATTTTATTTCGTATATTCAGTCCTTGGGCCCAATTCAAACGTCGAACTTTTCATGTGCCCAATCAAATGCAAATCAGTTTGAATAAAGGATTTTGCTCATTAACATTAGATTCAGCACATGAAAAGTTCGACGTTTGAAGTGGCCCTTACTCTCATTTATTTGATGACAAATATACAAATGTCGTAATGTTCGCTTTTATAAAATGTATAATATACAGGCTGAAAAGTTTTATAAAAAAGTTAAAAATCAAACGTTTCCGACATTAAGTCATCTTCAGGATGTAATTACCGGCCGTATTCTATCATAACAGTATACTTGCTTGTTCAATGATGTCCAATTATAATTTAAACGAAGAATTCTCGAGGAGCTAATGATCAGGAGAAAAAGTCCATACCAATCATTATTTAACGAAGAATTCTCGAGGGGCTAATAATCAGAAGAAAAAGTCCACAATTGAACAAACGAGTATACTGTTATACCGCTCAACTTTTCCGCCTGGGAATAACGTGAGCACATAAAAAGTACAACCGATAGAACACGGCTGGTGGTTACACTCTGAAGATGACTTGATGTCAAAAACTCTGGTTTTTAACTTTTTTATAAAACTTTTCAGCCTGTGTAGTTATGCATAAATATACAAATATTTGGTATAAACTATGGTTCGTAAGCTGGAGGAGGTATGCCGGAATTTGATGCCATTGGATAAACAAATGTCCCAGACAGCTGCTGTTGTTCCTGGTAACCCTGATTCAGCTCAGAAGATCCGTCAAAATCTGGGACTGGTGTAGAACGATGGCTTGAACTGTTCGGCAAAACGTATGGATCTGTTATTATTGGTCTTTCATCCTCGTAAATCATCGTGTCAGGATTCTGAGACTGATGTCTATTGCAATAACGTATCGAAGCTGTTACTACACACGCCAACACGATGAATCCAGCTCCTATCAGCCCAATAATAACTCCGGTCAGGGCAGTAGAACACTTTATGGAACAAGTACCATCACTGCAGCATCCATCCCCATTACAATCACTATCAGTGTTGCACAACGATGTAATACAATTGAACTCACAGCTTAAAGCCTTCTCTATCCCGCAGCATTTCATGTTCTGACATCTTGAACAAAAAGTTATGTTCTTGGATTCAACACCCAACACAAAACCAACAAGTATGATCACGTAATATAACAGCGTCTTCAACATGCTGGTAATGCCTTCCTTTTGATACTAACGATAGGAGAACGACCCTTGATAAACTCTCGGAAGAAAGTCGCGTTGGTCACAAGAAGTACCTAATTATTCGTAACTCAGTGTTCATGTGGGTGGCTCTGACTCACTGGCGCCATTCTATTCGTCGATCTCTCTTAATTTCTATTTCATTTCTTTTGGATGATTTATTCGTTTAGATCAGTGACTTCAATCCACTGAGCATACCCCACGGACCGACCAAAGTTGATTTTTTCGGTAATGCATGGCGGATGGCTTGACGTATATCTCAAAGTTTGTCTTCTATGCTGCTTGATGATTGTCAATACACTATCCCCCACACCCCCTGAGGAACCTCTTTCCATACCTCTGCTCTCCTGCTGACCACCCAGTGAATACATTATTGTACTGCAAATCCCTTTCGCGTGTATCAGACAGTCTTCCTCCTCGCTTTTCTTGACCTTCGTTCCTTCGTTGCCAAAAAATGTCTAGAAATATTAACGTGTAAAACATATTTCTTCAACTTCTAGTTGTCCTTCACTGAAAGTTAGCATTCCCTTCGTTCGTCAGTCAAACTGTGTTTCAAAGCTATTTTTATCCTATGTAGGTAGTCCATAGTCATCTGAAATCACTTTTCAGACATGTTGCTTCAAATGCTATTGTATCGTAAACATCCTGAAGACACGTTCATCAATTAGCCAAAATGTCATTTTTGGTTCCTATTTTCCTTCAGAAATACTTGTTATTGAAGCTACAGTATATTCAGATGATAAAGTCTTTCATCCTTGATCCAAACACGTCACCGTCGGCTGAAAGTACTCTCTCAAGTGTTTTGATAAGTGGTGTGAACGGAAGAGTCGGAAAAAAAAAAACATGTCGGAAAAAAACAACATGCCGCCCTCTTATGCCAAACTTCTCATACATTCTGTTCTTTCGCGGCCCGTAATGTTGACAAAATAACGAACACATTGACAGTATTAAATTAACGCAGCGACTAACGTCACTGCTGTTTGGCTTTTCGTGTTCATGCATTGAGTGGATGCTTGAGAATAATGATATTGCGGCCTTACTTCATAATAGGTGCACTCCCTTCTTGTTCAATGTGTGAATGTACAAATACCACGACATAAACCCCTTCACGACATGGTTGCTGTGAATGTCTGAACAGAACTAAACAATGATATGAGTAGTGTCGATGTGACATTTGTTAGACATTTGATTCGTTAGCTGTTGAAACATGTCGGTTCTCACCTTTATGTCGTTGTGTTACCAAACTGAACCTAATGTCAAAAGATAACTGGCGCACTCCAAAATACACGAACATACTATAAAGTCCTCGGTATCTCGGTAGCTAAATGGTTAGAGCGTCTCACTGGTCAACAGAAGGTTGCGGGTTTGATCCCTGTCTGGGGCTCAAAAATCGTTTTTTTGAGGATAATTTGAGCTTGATGAATAACCAACGAACCTCCATGAATATCTCCAAGCTCCCACATTCCAAATATCAGTTGCATACAATGTAGAAACGCCATTATTTATACGTTTGGTACCCATTAATCATGTGTTTAATTGTACCTACCTTGGGTATTAATTTATGGTTCGTATGGAGGAGGAGGTATGCCGGCCATTGGTGACAGTGGATAGACGGTGAGGTATTCTTGTGTTTCAAACTGTCGTTGCTCCTGATAACCCACGTTGAACTCCGGAGAAACAGAAAAACCAGAGACTGATGGAGGATACGGGTTTCCCACGTGCGGGAGAACGTACGCTTGTGTTTGTGTCTGCACCTCTGCTTGGCGTATCGCAACGTCGGGACTTTCAGTTTGTTTGCGACCATTAAACATTGCACAAATGCAACAAATAAAAAACATTATAACCACTGAAAACGCAATAAAATACGTTAGACTAGCCATGTCTTCTCCCTTTCAATTTTACTGAAACAAAGACCGGTCCTCCAAGAACTTATGCAATCATCAGTGTGGATCACAATCAACTTGTATTTGTTCGTGAATCACCACAAACGTGGGCGTTTAAGTTTTGCTGAGTTCATTCTGTGCATAGATTAGTGTGTGGCTGTTACCGTGATTAACTCTTTCCCGGCGAGAGCTCCCCTTTTGACGAGTAAAATGGTCAGGCGTTAGCCATGGTAAAAGAGTCTCGCTTTAAACAGAGTAAAATAGTAGAAGCCTTATTCCACCAGGAAAGAGTTAAGCGTCGTTTTGGAGGCTTCTGCCTCTTCTCTCATCTTTCCTTCTCTCTTTTTTTCTTGTATTTCTTGCCCTTAATCAAATACTCCTCGTTCTTTTTACCACTTCTTCTTCTTATTCTTCAAGTACTTATCTCCTTAGCCCAATGTCCTTCTTCTCTACCTTTTTCCTTCCCATCCATTTCCTGTTTTCTCTTTCCTTTTTAGCTGCCCATCTCCGTTCCATTTCTCTTTTTCCTCCTTCTCTTTCTCCCTTTCCTAATCTTTATCCTCCTCCTCCTCTTGCTTGTCCTCCTCTATCCCCTATCCTTTCTCATCCCTTCACCTGTATCACTTCTTCACCCTTTTCCCTCTCCACCCTTTCTACTTCCTTATCGTTTTTTCCATCTTTTCCTTAAAACAATAGGGAGTATTGGGATCCTTTTCGACGTGAGTTTCAGTCTTTACGCCGTCATGCTCAGATGAACGCGTAGGGGACAGAAACTGAGGCCCATAAAAGCTCAATGCTTTGCCACTTTTGGTTCACGTTTTAATTGGCGGCCATCCTTCCAGGCATAGTAGAGTTTAGGGAGGCCTCCTTGTTGGCCAGATTTAATCTTACGTTCTTCTTTCTCAGGAACCAACTGTCAAGTATTAGGGAACAAAGGCCGACCATAAGGGTGCAAAGTCCAGTTGACACTGTGGTGATCCGGTTTAATTTTTGTGACGCGTTCAAAAGGTAAAATCCCTCTCTATTAAGTAATACTGAGCGTATTAAAATTCTTTCTCGGCTGCACGAGGCTTCTATATTATCTTACCCTTTGAGTTCCAACACCAGGCAGTTTCACTCGTTAAGGAAAGAGCTCCCGCCGTGAAAGAGTTCATCTAACATTGATTCCGAAAAAGAAGGCCTCTTGACCTTCGCTACTATCAGTAGAGAGTGCAGAGTCACGTCCAATAGTCGTTTCTTAAAATGATATTGTATTGCACATATCAAGAAAATCAGCAATATCATTTAGGCCAAATTCGGTCTCCGCCTTCTCTTAGTTACTGATTAATTTGAATAGTTATGTTTAGAGCTTAAAGAAAAGATGTTTCCTCGTTTATCCAAACACTTCAACGTTTAATAAAAACAGTCTTTGGTGGGTGTAATCATTACATAAGCAATGGAGTCAATAAAGAAACTATATCAAAACACTAACGTTACGATTCTTAGTTATCCATTTCCTGTACTGCTCTTAATATTTACAAAATTATAGTGTTAAATTAAAGATAAGATAAATAATGTTGCCGTTAGTTTCTTCTATGTAACCTTCGGTGTGAATGTTTGAAGAATGCGACGTCGATTTGACTGCACAGCGACTTTACTTCCTTATTTATTACATATCAACATGTGAATCCGACGACATAAGCCGAAGACGAGGAAAATGTCAGGAAAAGACAATGCTTTTTCAATGAAAGGTATATTTGGCAGGCTGTACCGACCAAGTGAAGAGTCAAAAAGTGCTGTGACTAGTTTCAATAGTCATTACCAATTGTGGCCTCTACCAATCATAACAATACTTACAATATTGAATTCACTCCACGGCAAAGCGTATTTACATCATGTAATAAACACAATTTCATTCCCTTATTAAGTTATTGGTGTGAGTGTTAGTGCAGGAAGACGTAATGAAATCACTGGTGTTTATCCCATATCATCACGTCAAGTATTTCGTACACGGTAATATGATGATTCCCATTGGTGCTTATCTTCACTCGCAGTTTCTCCAAGAGTTCAAAATATTCGACTTCCCATGCTTAAACTAAAGCAGAACATTTTTCTATGTTCAGCACCTAGTTTCTCGATTTTCTTGTGCCTCACCGATGTATTGAGTCACTTGTGATTCGTAAGGATGTGGTGGTGTGCCTGCTATTAGTCTCATTGGATAAGCAGCAGAGGGTTCTTGTATTCCTGACGGTTGTTGTTGTGGTTCTTGGTAGCCCAGGTTTAGCTCTGACCAGGCAACAAAACCCGAGACTAATGCAGAATGTTTACCTTCCGTGTTCGGCGGAACGTGTGGTTGTGTTAGTGATGGCTCTTCTGCCAAATAGATCATTGTGCCAGGGGTTCGACGTGCTTGACGATGGCTTACCAAAGTACGAATGCAGCACATAATGAAAAAGGACCCGCATACGGAGAAGCCAATTATAATAGAGAAAAAGTCAAAATCTCCTTCTGGTATACTTTCTCACCCTGAATCCTGATGATCGGAGAATTGTCCTCGAAGAAGTCTGTCAGGTTTGACAGAAAGAATATCTTTCTTCACATGATATGGCGCCACTCAGGGTGTTGTGGATGGCTTCGGTTGCCTGATTCCATCCAACGTAAGGAGTATTGTTTCTTTCTTGAACGACGTTTTCTTGGTTAGTGACCGGTCATTGCTTATGGCCGGGGTGGGAGCTGAAAAGAAAATGGTGGGGTGACGGAAAAAATTAACATGTTAATGACTGGGAAGATGTAAAATTCTTTGAGGCAATATGTATATGTATATGTATATGTATATGTATATGTATATGTATATGGGATTATATCGCTTACCTCAAAAAGTCACTACAGCCTGTTTCATTCCCAAGATTCTTTCCCAAGATGAAACAGGCTGTAGTGACTTTTTGAGGTAAGCGATATAATCCCATTTGCTCTTTCTTTGCGTTATTGAGCCCTCTTTGCATTTCGTAAACCTAAACGTTCATGTATATGTATATGTATATGTATATATATATAAAACATTCAAAGAACTAAACTCTCTTCCAGTGTGCAAACATTTATTTATATTATACTATATTATATTATATTATATATTATATTATATATGTATAAGTGGAATAGAAAAATAGAGACGACAATGAACTTTGAGCAGGTTAAAAACTTTATTGGCAGACGTTTCGCCTATTCAAGCTTCCTCAGTGCCGTTTGAAAATTTGAATATGACTAAAGGGTTTTTAGTCATTTTCAAGTTTTAACGTCACTGAGGAAGCCTGAATAGGCAAAACGTCTGCCAATAAAATTTTTGACATGCTCGAAGTTCGTTGTCGTCTCTCTTTTTCTATTCCACTTTTTCAATCTGGGACAAAACGTTTCGTATCCTGAGGATCCTTCGAACAAGTGGCATCGTCGTTGGATATCCGACAGCCCAATTCATTGCACTTTGTATTATATGTTGGTGAAGGTAGATCCCCCAGGTTTTCGTCAGCATCTCGCCGATCTTACAGTAAAAACATTACAAAGCATAAGAAATGAAGAGTCATTTGATGCCTTTTATGATGTAGTCCTCATTAAGGTAAAAAAGTATCCTGTCATTGCAGAACCAGCTCTTCCAAGAAAACGACGTGCACCAGCACGCTATGAGGTTGGGATTGCAGCGCCAACGTATCCACAAACAGCCCGTGACCACTACAGGATGATCTACTTCGAAGCAATTGATCATTTAATTTTTTCTATAAAGGATCGTTTTGATCAGCCAGCCTTTAAAGTGTATGTCAGTTTAGAGAATCTTCTTCTCAAAGCTGTAAAGGGAGAGGACACTTCCGAGGAATTGGAGGAGTTTGCTTTGAAATTTACTACCGATGTCGATGTCGATTCTTTATCAGCTCAGTTATGCGCGTTTCGAGTTCTCATGAAAGAAATTGAATTGCACTGTTTCCAAGACATTTTGACAGCCGTCAAAATGTTCCAGCCACACGAACAACTGCTTATTCACAACGTCATTACTGTCTGCAAATTGATCCAAGTTAATCCTGCTACTAGTTCGACGGGAGAGAGATCTTTCTCAACAGCTCGAAGAATTAGAACCTGGCAGCGATCCAACATGTTACAAGCACGATTTAACCATCTCTCGATTTTAAACACTCATAAAGAGAGATTGGACCGATTATACTTAGTTTCTGTAGCTAATTCATTTGTGTCGCTGAACGAAAATCGTCGAAGGAATTTTGGAACATTTCCAATTGATGACCTTAAGCCATGAAAAAAAATCGTTGGGCTATATTTCATGCCATGGTGCACAATAGTGTTTTAATATTTACTAAAAGTTTGCTGTTTTCTCTTGATATGTTCAATAAAGGTAAAAGGCATTGAAATTTTGTATCTTTGTTTAGCTACAGTGGAATTTTAAATTTAGCGAGAATTGCATTTAAAAGCTATTATACTAAATGTTTATGGAGATATGTCACTTTTAGCGTTAGCCCCCCACTTGAAAAATCCCTCCCGCCGTCCATGCTGAGGATGTTAGTAAGACCAACGATGGTGGTCTTGACCACAGAAAGGCAAAACCAAATGTTACTCGTGCACATGAAAATCCCGACTCGTTGAGATGCATAGTTTGTTTACATGAAAAGTATTGTAGTCTTTGGTAAGAGTCGTATGTGTATTGCAATATAAATTTCTTTACATGCAAGTTGGATTTAATCACGCATGTTAATTTCGATTGCATGCTGCGTGGAAGTATTTAGCTGTGATTTTGTATAATTACAAATGGTTTTTCACTTTATAATCCAAAAGAAAGAACCAGCGACGCCTTCTATCTTACCCCGTTGAAAATCCCGAAGACCGATTGTTAGTATTCTACAGTTCCGTTAGGGCACAACAAGTTAGCTAGCACGATAAAGCGATTGTGTGAGGCTGGAGGAGTTAAAGGTTTCAAGACAAACCACAGCTTAAGAGCCACAGCTGCAACGAGGTTATACGACGCGAGAGTAGACGAACAGCTTATATGTGAAAAAACAGGTTAGTTTTGATGCTACATGTATAATAATATTAAAAAAATATTATATGTTTAAACTGTGTGGCGGTTTTGTTTCAGGATTTTTGTCAGGACATAGATAGCTCCTGTCAAATCTGTCTAAAATAAGTGATTTTGATGCTTCATTTGGTTTATTTTTGCAAGTTATGAGTTGGTCATGTAAGTCGTTTTAGGCCATCGAAGTCTGGCTGTGCGAGCGTACAAAAGGACAAGCAAAGAACTGGAAGAAAATGTTTCGTCTGTATTGTACGGGAATGAAACATAGTCAAAAAGGATGTGTATTACGCCTGTTGAGGTAGAGGAGAAAAAGGCTGGGGAACCTGGAGGAAAAACAGAAGATAAGAAAAAAGCTTGTGATAAAACTATTAACTTTAACTTAATGGTCTGATGAGTTTATAAAGTAAAATTAAAAAGTCGGGTATGGGCCGGAAAGGCTCAAGTAAGTGTTTTCTGGGAGATAACCCCCTTCGAGTGCTTTTAGGGGCGATAAAAATCCCACTTCCCCTTTTCGCAGAAATCCTGCTACGTAAGGTGAAGAGTAAACATGTACATAGCTCTACTTTTAACTTTATGCGTCATTCTTTGTGTTTACAACCCATAAAAGTATGCAGTAATACTGTATTTATGACACGCAAAAGCCCAAATTCACATATAACGTCATAAGAACTTCATTCATTTACGGTTAATATGAATGTCTTGACAGAGAACATGACATGACAAGTGCTTACCTCACTTTATCACGTCGATTAGTTCGCACTTATAGTCCATCGCGTTTCACATCTCAAAAGATATCCTTGATTCGTGTACCAAAATGCACGAACTCCCCGTAAATCAAAAGGTTTTGTATGTCTGTTTAGTACCTTGTTTGTATATCTGACTATACCTCACCTGTGGACTACGTGGCTTATTCTTCGTATGGCGGAGGTGGTATCCCGGCTGTCAGCCTCATTGGATAAACAGCAGAGGGTTCCTGTCTTTCTGGCTGTTCTTGCTGCCGTCCCTGGTACCCTAGGTTTAACTCTGAAGACGCCACAAAACCTAAGGATGATATAGAATGTTCGTTTTCCGTACACTGCAGAACGTAAGGTTGTATTGGTGCTGACACTCTTGCCTGATGGATCTCTCTGCCAGGAGTTCGACGTCGACCACAACCGCACTTTAGGAAACAAATGCAGCACACAAACACAATTGTAATGACCGCAGGTACTAATGTCAGAAGTACTATGAGAGCGGTATCGTTCTGTTCATGTCTCATGTTTTCTTACTTTGAATTTTGATGATGGGAAATCGGTCCTTAAAAGAGATCTTATGTTTGTCATAATCACTGTCTTTTTACACGTGACACAAGGTGTGTATGTGGGCGGCTGTGGTTTGCTGATTTTGTTCAATGTGTGGGTTATTGTAAATTTCGTGCGTGAGCTTTTCTTGCATCTTGTTCTTCTCTACCGTTACGAAAATTTCGCATGTCATTTCACATGTGAAAAACATACGGAATTGGAACATTTTCACATACAAAATTTTCATTTCACATATCTCAAAGTCATTAATAATTCAAGAACAAAACACAAAGGAAATCAGTATAGAGACGTAGTTTGGATATCTGATCTTAATTAGTATAGAATTTTGTCAAATTTAAACCCCGAATTTCTCTTTAAATAATGCACGAGAACGTCGTGTTTCATCAGATATCCAAACACCTCTAAGGTGCAAATTCGATATATATGTGCGACCTAAGCGGAAGCCACTATATATTAATAATGATCGAAGCAGTTGCTTAGGTCGCACATATATATCGAATTTGCACCTTAGCTCACCATCTGAGTCTCGGTAGCTAAATGGTTAAAGCGTCTAACAGGTCATCAGAAGGTTGCGGGTTTGATCCCCGTCTGGGGCTCAGAAATCATTTTCTGAGTATCGAGCTTGAAGATCGTTCATCTACCTTAATATATCCAAGCTCTCACGTTTCTCAAAATATTTCCATAATGTGAACGGCCCAGTTCAGACGCCAACCTTTCCGTGAATCGAACCTGATGCGGTAAGTTCGGCATCATGAGAAGTTTGTATAGGAATCCTGAGAAATTACCTTTCTCTTACAATTGGGATGATGGTAATATGCTTTCACGAGTGAGAAGTCTAACATTAACAGCGCTGTTGTTCGGTCAGCTAGAACCACTTCAGCTGGAGCTAAAAATGGAGTCGGTAAAATATGATCATAGGTGGAATAATTAATCTTAGATACTATTGGTACTGAACTAACGCTCCTTAGCTCATTGGTTGTCAAGTGAGAGGAACATGAACGAGCCTCTTGTGTTGTGCAGTTCTGAAAAGTCTGCTGCCGTCAACACAAATACTTCGACCATGAGGCAACAACGCGAGACAACGAAAATCAAACCAGTAATCTGAATTCAGATCGACGATTAGATACCGTAACGTTAGTTGTAGCGGACTAAATCGTCGTAAAATGCCTGTAATCTTAGCGAATGTATGAAGTATTTGTAGTCAATCCAGCATGGCAGTTATATGTATGTAGATGTTAGTCACTCTGATTATTCAGAAAAGTTTTCTGAACCCTGATGAGAATGAAAACCCAAAGCCTTCTAATTACTTAATCGTAACTTATAAGTTATGGAACGTATTTCCGCAGAGGTAATCGTAAAATAAAGATTAACGCCCAGCTGAAGATTTTTACATGCAAACCCATGGTTAAGGACAACTTGAGAACATTTTAAAACATATTTACTCTGAAGATGTTGCACGTCGGCAACGAAACGTTAGTAAATATGTTTTAAAATGTTCTCAAGTTGTCCTTAATCATGTTTTTGCATTTAAAAATCCTCAGCTGGGCATCAATCTTTATTTTACGATTACATTTTCCTCCCGGAAAATCGATAGCCAAGATTGCCCAGAGGTACAGAGAAAATTCATTTTGCATCATTGACTCCTTTAATTTTAATTTCATTAGAAAATGTCGAACGAATCATCGAGCCTGTTTACTAAGCCCCATGCCGGAACGTGTTGGTCGGCTGTAGTTGGACCAACTAGACTCACGAAAGAACTTCTTCCAATGTTTGCTTGCCTGTTCGACGTAACACTCGGTATTTTTGGTCTCTTAATGTCCCATAAAGTGACCATGGGTGGCAAGTTTTTGTATTCTGTCCAGTTTGGTTACGGCGTTGCGGCTTTCTGCTTTCACTTCACCTTGCGGGAAGGCTTCTATCGAATCCTGGATATCCAACTGAACTTCATGCAGGCTATCAACATTGTGTACATGTCATGCATCCCGAAAGAAGAGGGTGTATATTACAACTTGCGCTTCTATGTAATCATTCTTTTCTTCTCAGTTTATCCCTTCTTTGCTCATGTCCTCGGAATAACCTTGGAAGGCGCTTGGATTTCGTGGATCACCTTCGACGGCATCTGGCTCGTCGCCTTGGTTGGACTTCTTATAATTTGGTACACAAAGAAACATCTTGGAACACCGCAGCACGCCAGCAGGAAAGCTGTGTTTAATCTGGTGTGGAACATCATCCTTTCCGTTCTGCTGGCGTACCTGTTCTGGATCATTGACGAGGTTTGTGTGATTCAAGGCCGTGCAAGTGTGGCTATCGTAATCTTCGGTCATTCGCTGTGGCACGTGTTTATTGGACTCGGCTTCTACTACATGACCACCTTAATAGTGTTCTTACGAGCAGCCAACTTACACATGTATCCCGAAGTCCTGGTGTGGCCTAAGGATAAACCTTTTGCCATTTTCATATCGGTGACATACAAGGAACTTGACCAGAAAAAAATACAATAATTTTACTAGGCCCACATAGAGGAAGATGGGGAACTGGGGGTTAGAAGGGGAACTGGGGGTAAAAAGGGGGTCAGTGGATAGCCATGAACTGGATATAATCAGTCTAGCAGCTTATAAAATTCCTCTGGTTTGTTATCAAAAACAGATCGGGAAACACCTCTGTAGCTGATTATAATTTCCCAGTTATAACGGTTTAGTTTGTTAACTTTTTCCCGGCCGGATGAAACTTCTATTATTTTAAGGTAAAAAGTTAAAAGGTTGGTAACTGCTGTGACTGATCTCTAAGAATTCCAACGTTAAGAACAAAGGCCCTTCGCTTCTTTCTTTCTTTCTTTCTTTCTGTCTGTCTTTCTTTTTCTTTCTTTCTTTCTTTTTTTTCTTTCATTCTTTCTTTACTTCTTTTTATTTTTTCTTTCTTTCTTCCTTTCTGTCTTTCTATCTTTCTTTCTTCTTTCCTTTCTTCCTTCCTTCCTTTCTTCCTTCCTTCCTTCCTTTCTTTCTTTCTTTCTTTCTTTCTATCTTTCTTTCTTTCTTCCTTCCTTCCTTTCTTTTTCTTTCTCTCACGAAGGGCCTTTGCTCGAAACGTTGGAATTCTTTGAGATCAGTCACAACAGTTATCAACCTTTTAACTTTGTCTTATTTATCACTGTCTGCGCAGTATTCTATTATTTTCTTATTTTACTCTGGCTAATGCCAAACGATGTTACCCTTCAAAGGGAGAGCTCGCACCGGAAAAGAGTTAAACTACATCAATCCATAGTTCATGTGTTCAGTCGATTTTATTCGGATTTGTGGAAGCAAATCAACCCGTGTTTATCTTCAATTTTTTTCTGTAAGAATATTGCAGCTTTAGTTGACAACGAAGGATTGCGGTGAATCCACCAGCTATTTTTTTCAAATACGTAGTGTTGTTGGCGGTTTACAGTAACTCTTTCCCGGCGAAATAAAACTTGTATTATTTCTGTCCACTAACTGAGAGCGTATCTTGCCACCCACTTGTACACCCTTAGGAGTGGTATGGTGATGGACGTGGTTGTCGGGAATACAGAGGAGGCGGTGCCTCCGTATATTTTAAACATTTCGTGAACAAACTACGATGTTTTTATAGGTCTTTTTTGTCTTCTTTTCTTGAATGTGTACTTCTCAGCGTATAAATCGTTGCGAAACGCGAGCGGACAATGATGCCCGAGAGTCTAAAAGGAATGACAATTTTTTTTTAACTAGTTAATGAGCATCTGCAGAAATAATGACTACCATTGGCGAAGCAATTAATTGAAACTATACGGTTTTCACTAAACCTATAGCGAACTTCTTAAAATGCAGCTTTTCATGTCAAGGAACTGCGTCTTGGAACAAGATACCCTGGGCCAGGTTTTGTGGCGGATGGTACAGGCAGAATTGGTCACGAATTTGATGGACCACAGTGGTAGTGCATAGGTCTCTCACCACTGTGACTGGGGTTGGATTTCGGCTCCGTGCAGTTATCTGCTTAAAGTTACCTTGGTCACATGTGTGAAGAGTGTTGTCCAGTTTGACTCTACCAAGCAGCGCAGGTTTTCTCCGGGTACTCCGGTTTCCTCCTGTAGTAACACCGGATCCGTGACAGGGGCGATGGCACAAGGGGGGCAAAGCGGCGGTCGCCCCCAACTTTTTTGGTGGGGGCCACTTCTCCCCAAAAATAGTTCGTTTCATTCCGGTCTGAACGTAAACACTTTTGAAGATTTCTACTCTTGCGCCGGCCTAACTTGAAGTCAGGGGTGGTGGCACGGGGTAAGGCAAGGGGGCGGTCGCCCTCCAACTTAAATTTGGTGCCGGAGCCGTGCATGAGGGATGACCCTTACTGGACCTCTAGTAGTTCTGACCTAATAAAGTAGTTCCGACGAGTTCTGACCTAACTGGTAAATAAAACAGCTTATGTAACTGATAGGGTTATCCAGTATAAATAAAGGCACTTAACCCTTTGAGGGGCACTGTTGCCGTTTGGTAACTAATAATTTTACTTTGGCTGGCGCCTTAAGATAATACTTGTCAAGGGGAATCTTGCTAAGAACCTGTCAACTAAAGGGTTAATCTGATGGGCGGAGTAAACGAGATTATGGGCACAGCGTTGAAAGTCAACAATGAAAGGGTGAATACTGGACTCCTCCTAACCACGGGCCGAAAGTGCCAACCGGCATTCAAGTTTGGCAAAACACTTTTTCCTTCGACAGGAAAGAATAAGTATCTATAGAATGTCAACAATTTAAGCATTTGAATAGCAAATTTAATGTGCAAAACCACTGTGGCACATCCCAACTAGGAATTGCTCATCTATCCAGTCAAAAACGGCCCGAGTTAGCGCTCAGCCAATCAGGGATTTCCTCATAAACCATCTGCCAATCAGACTCTTCCTGTAGTTTGCGCGCGCGAAAAGCTAGCTCACGTGTTAAACTTCATCCTGGACTCCTCATGAGGGGTAACACCATGCAGTAGTAGGTTTGTACGTAAGTTCGAAGGTGTTGTTGGAGAAGAACCTTCTAAGTACAAACTTTGAGTGAATTCAAGGCAAGTAAATCGGTTAAAAGTCTTTGAACGAGTATCCTTTTCAGGAAGAAAGACTCATAATTCAGGTAAGGCGATGCTCATGCCAGTAGAAGTGTTTACTGAAGCGTTGAAATCACCTCTCCGGGACCAAACGGGCGACGACATTTGTGAAGTCCTTAGTGGAACTTGTTTCGGCTAAAAGAAAGCTTGTATTAAAGTTTTTCACCGGATTTTACTATGTTGCTGTGTCTAGTCGCGTTACTACGATTTACTAGAAGGATTTGGGTCAGAACGACAGGGAAATATGAACAAACGTTTGTAAGCAATCTAAGCCCCGAGGCAAACAAAACTGCTCGCAGACTGACCTTCAGGATTTTAGGTACCCCCTTTGAGGTTAACACATTTTTGTGAAACATGTCTACGACCTTTCTTAAGTGCTGAAAATGCTTTTTCGGAAAAGGTTGAGTCTAAAGCCTGGACAAATTTTCGAAAATTTGGAGATGTATGGTCGGAGACACGTGCGACGACAATGCTGCTGAGCCCAGAGATCTCGTCCCACAGGAATGCCATGCACATATTCAACTTCCAAGAGTTTGAAAAGCCCTGTTTTAACTAAGTATTCGTTTTCAAAGTTATTCCAAAGAATTTTACGTTTCATTCGTGTGTGGGGAGCAACAGGCTCTCTTTGTCGCCTAGAAAGTCAATCCAAAGTGACAGTCATAATTATTGTTTAAAGCTTGTTGTTTTTAGTGTTTAAAGAACGTTATTTTAAAAGCAGGAGAACTCGTACACTTGAAAAGATGAGGAATTTGTTCAAACAGTTAAATTTCAATGCAATAAAGCTTCTTGAAGTCCGAAATTTGGTTATGTCGGCGATATGAGTAAAAACCGTTTATTCGGTGTCGTTAAGCCGCCAAATGGCTGCGTGAAGAATGATGGAAGAAAGTCGAACCGAAGAATTTGCTCAACTTTTAAACCAAGTAGTACTAACTCGTCGTTTTATTGTACCTTAATTTGTCGAATTTTATTCTTTTGTCTTATTGTAAGTTATATATTGTGCTAGTTTGGTTTTTTGCATATTTCTGTGTTCCTCTGTGGTGTTCTAATATTGTCATTTTGCCTTGTTCTCGGGGGGAGAGATACTGGAATGTGTGGGATTGTTACACCCACAGAGTTTCTAAAACCAACCAGATTTGGGCAAAATAGAAAAACGTGGCTTGCAATTATGGTAAAATTTGCTATGTACAGTATTTCTATTTTTGTGTGAGGCTTTAGGTGCATGGGCAATAGAAGTATAAGCAAAAGGGTATTCACAATGAGGTTTATTTTACCTTGATTTGCTGATTGTTTAAAGGCAGCTGTGGAGATGATTGGGTAAACTTTAAGAGAAGAAAATTATTCAGACAAATTAGGCTTGACACCTCCCAACCAAAATGATTAAAATATATCCCTGTTTGTCTTGTTTTATTTGGTTTTGTGTTAATTTTTCCACGATTTACTTGTTTCCCACATGAGGCAACTGAAATTTCCTTGTGATCTTCTACATATTTTTGAATTATACATAAACAAAGTAACTGTTTCATAAAACAATAATTTGTGAAAGACTTGTCAAATATCTGAAATTATTTATTGAGGTAATTAAAATTTCATTTCTCCATATTCTAGAACACTGGGTTGAAGTCCTTCACTGTTTCTAATCTGCAGGTATGTTCAGGGTTTGAATTAATTATTGAAAAACAGTTCATAATTTTTCAGGAATTTTAAAGCTCAATTATGGGGATTATACTTCCATATTTATAAGAAGTAATAATAATAAAATGTTGAGAATTTAAGTAAAGATCTAATTTTACATTAAAGTTATGCCTCATTTACAAGAAATATACAGAGAAATCTCATAGTCTAAAGTGACAGTCTTCATCTTCTAAATCTCACATGATAAATCTGCATTTGCATGAAATATTACAATTGGTAAAATAATGTGTAGAAACTGTAATTCCAGTCAAAGTGCACAATTTCAAATGATGTAGTATTTTATAATACATTTTTCTCTTCAACAGGATACTTCCAATAAACTGGAATCTGTACCACCACCTGTGAGTGTTGGGTCCACACACCCAAAGCAGTCCTACTCTGAAAGGATTTTCAACCACTCCAACATGTGGTCAGGTTAGAAAATGTGGCATCAGTGATTAAGCATCCCAGATTATGGATACATTGGTACTTGTTTCCTAAAAGTACCTTTGTCTCATAGGTTAAGAATGAGGAATTTAAACCAACAACACAGTATCTTCTGATGTCTTGTTGCTATTTAGTTTTCTCCAGTGGTGTCCATGTTAGAACAAAATAAACTGGACACCAAATAGGCTGATAATTGTGTAGCTAGGTAAGAGAAATCAATGACAATTGATAAATGGGCCTTTGAGTTTTTCAGGGTCATATTACGATTGAATTTGGTTTCTCTTGGACATTCTGCTGTATCAGACTGTCCTTAGGGTAGGTGAAGAAGATGCTTCCAACAATGAAAGGTACGTTGCGCTGGCATTAGGCAAATTTGCATGGCTGGACTGATTTTTCAATAGTATGGTCAATTAGTGTAGGACACCCCCATGTGATATAATTATTTAATGATGGTTATTAAAACTTCATTCAGTATAGTGTCTATAAAGACAATAGTATAAGCATTTGCCTTAGACTAGGTTGAGAAAAGCTAAAGTTTTATAACCATGGATAGGGAAACTACCCAGGTTATTTAGCATTTCTCATTAACTGTATGGCCACATTGCAGTTGTATATTTAAATGTAGCTTTCTTGCTTTATACCAATTTTACTCTTACAGAATGTGAGAGAAAAATTTGTAATTGTGATTAAAATTCCATAACTTTGGAATTTGGACTTTGGAACTTTGGAATTAGGGACTTTGGAACTTCGGAATTAGGGACTTCAGGCTAATGAATTTTGGACTTAGGAGCTTTAAATTAGAAGTAGGGTCTGGTTTTCATTATTTTAAGTATACTGTGATTTGCAGCATCAAGTGTTCCAGATTAGGTTCTACTTAACCCCTGGGCCTTCTTTCCATACACATGCATAACATACACTTCTTATTCTTTTGTGTAATAGCTAAATGAGGTTTGAAGTTAATAAAATCTAGTTCAATCATTGTGTTCTGTGTAAATGAAATTGATTATTTAGACCTTAAGTTTTCCTGTTTCTTAAGAATGGCTTCAAACACCTGTGTTCAGGATTGCAACATAACCACTCTTGGGTAAATTTTGCTGAATGCCCTGGTGCTAAGGTCATGATAAAATATATTCCATAGGTGATTAGATCTCACTTCTGTAATAGTTAATTTTGATTTTAAGTCAATAAAAATCTGATTAAATGTGGTTATTTGGTGTAAATTGATTATACAGTTATTGTCCAGATTGGAGAAGTAGCTACTCCAGATGGTACTCTGCATTAATACAAACTTGGCCTATTTTTCTAAACTGAGGTTGTTACCAAATTTTGTAGAACTCTTTGGTAATAGCTAAGCTACTGTAATTTAAAAAAAAAAAACAAACTGTGCAGTAATGTGATGTGTGAAAGCCTATTTGCCTGATACACTGCATAACATTTGTAAAAGTTGTAGGGCTCCTCTTGGATCATAGCTAATAATTATAACATTACTGGTATTTTAAATACCAGTAATGTTATAATCATAGCTAATAATTATAACATTACTGGTATTTTAAATACCAGTAATGTTATAGTTATTTTAAACTGTCAGTGAATTTTAAACTGGTATTTTAAACTGTCAGTGAATTGCTCAGTTAAAGTGAACTGAGTTGCCATGATTTTTTCACTCTAACTGCAAATGTTCATTTAACTTATCTTATTCCTAAAATTATTTTTTACACAGGTTAGCATGTGCTCTAACTTCCTTTTCAGCAAAGTGTCATGACTGACTCAATTGCTTACCTACATGACCACATTTCTTGAAGGAAACATGATACTTCCTCTGCTAATGCGGGCAATTTATTTTCTGGCTAAACTATGTTGGAGTTTTTCTGCTCAGTCAACTCATGCTGGGACTGATTACTTCAAATTTAATTTTTCAAGCAATAAATGCCATGATTGTAAAAGGAATTTAACTGTTAAATAATTTCTATTTTAGAAGACTGGTTGCAGCTATAAATATTTCATTAATTTTCTTTCCAAAGGGTTTTTGTTAGTATCAATTTACCACTGCATGTACATAAAGTTCCTTTTCAGCACTAAACTGTGTCAAATGAGTTTAATTCAGTTTCATGTCTTACAAGTAGAACTGTGGATGGGAGAAATGTACTTCCTCTCCAAATGTGGGTGCAGGTGAATTTATTGAACATCCACATTGAAGTTTTTACAGCTCAGTCCAAGCTTGGACTGATTATGATAATTTTAGATTTTATTTAAAGCAACAAATGCCATAGTCATGAAGGGGATTTAAACTGCATAACTGCATTTCTTTCATTTTAGGAAACTGGTTTCAGCTAAATACTTCATTAACTTTAATACTATTTTCTCCAAAGGTATCAAAGGGTAGTTTTACTAGTTATTTTCCCGGCTAATGCAAAACCAGTTTCTTTTCAGGTCTAATCTGTTTCAAAGAGATTTGATTCAGTATGTTGTCTTAAAGGTAGAACTGTCCTTCATCTACTGAAGGAGACTACAGGCAAAACTATTTGAATAAACAGTGTTTTTAATTCCAGTGAGTTAAGTACTCATTAAATTAAATTTTCCCCTTTTAGCAAAATCAATGTTGCCATGATTGTAAAGGACATCAAAACTTTATTCACATTTCTGTTTCAGGAGACTGATTTCTCAGCTACTGTACAATTGTTCAATTTCTTTGGTTACTAACATTTACAAAGATTTTATAGGCTAACTATGAGTAATTACTGCATCTGTAGTGCTCAATGCCTTCCCTTTGAGCAATATGTGCCAATGATTTTTAAATTAACTGTTTGCCTTCAATGCAGACTTATCTTGAAAGAAAACAAACTGATTTAGACCTCACCAAAAATGTTGGTGTTCCATTTTGAGGAGTAACTTTCACATGGATAATTTTTAACCAGGACCAGTTAGCTGTGGTTATACTTTGACTTTCATTATACTTAAATTTCTTAATTGTAAAGGGGATTTTTCTAAAAGTTGACTGTCCCTTGGCTTTACTTTTGGAGACTGGTGTGTTGCTATGTCCCATAATCTCTTTCCATACTAATTTTACTTGAGACTTTATTTACTTTTATTAGTGTCTTCCTTTCCAACTCTAAACCATGTGCTTGGTGAAACATCCTTGTTAAGGTGTTCACCACCAATTTAGCACATTTAACTAACTTTTTTGACATTTCATTTTCACAGGAAGTAATGCCTTGATTTTGCGGGACATTTTACTGATGTACTAAAACTTCCCTACTGTATCTACTTGCACTTGCTGTTTTTTTTTTTTTTTTGTATCTAGGGAGGTGAATGTTAACTGGTAAAGTCTTACAGTGCCGCTCCATTATTTTTTCATTTAATGTCTTGATTTTCATGTAGAATTCTTTGCTTTCAAAACACTTTATTGTTTCAGAATTGAAACATGCTGAGTTATGTGCAGCACATGCACAGCCTTATAAGTGTACTTTTCAAGTAGATCCACTACCTTATTGCTGGGTAAGTTCTGAGAATACTTTAAATGTTAGAGCAATTGATACCATGAATAATTAGCAGTATATTTACACTGAAAGTGTAAATATACATGTTGTTCCAAATTCTTGTCGGGGCGCACCCTTGGTCACACTGGTGTTCACAGCTTACAACCAAATCAGAGTACATATTTCTAAAATATTTTTATAGTGAAATATTCTATAATTCTCACAGCTCATTCTCTTCACATTTCACTTGCCTTGATACAGGGTACATGTAGATGGTATGGAAGAAGAATTACAAAGTTAATCTCATTTTACTAGGAAGGCTGCCACTTCAGAGAGATCCTTGATTTTAGAAGTGGTCTGGGTTGAAGTGTTCCAGTGAAGTGCTGCAGAAGATCTACCAAATCACGCCAAGCTGTAATTGCTCCTTACAAAGACTTCATCAATTTACTTGCTTGACTGCCTTGGTAGCTTCTGAGCTGTCGTACACTAAAATTAAGAGGAATATTCAGCCAGAAAATCGTGTTAGCAATATCACATTCTTTTGTCCTTGTTATCAAATTCATTCTGCCCATTGAGAAGTTGGTACTATGAAGAGTATATACTTTTTTCATTACATTCTCTGAACATAGAGCAAGTCTAATAACTGTAGTATTTGCAGTTCATGAAAAATGTACACAGGATGGGAATTTTGGTCATGTAGCATCATTGTTTGAGAAAATTTATAAGTGCACATCTCATTTGCAGGGTATGGTGTAAACCAGCTGTTCAATGTACAGAATGAATATTGTATTTAATAACGGTAATAAGAGAAAGGTCTTTTCCAACTGCAACCAATGTGAGCATATAAATGAGTGAAGTAAAAATCAATTGTTCACACACCTGTCTGTCTGAGTGCATATATGGTAGCTATATTAACTCATTGAGGGGCAGGGCTCATCCCCTTGATGAGTACAATAGTTTGACATTAGAGTAAGATTAGAAAATGAAGTCATGCCTTTTGATGGATTGAATGTTAGTTTGGATTGTAGCTATGCTTGTCCCATGTTTGCAGATGTTTCCTTTCCCGAAAATGTCAATTTCAAAGTGTTCCTCACCTTTCCAACAGCAAAGTTTCAGCATTTGAGTTTTAGTCATTCTCCATTGATGCAAGAATAACACCAGGGTTACAATGCTGGTGTATTGCTTTCAACTGTATGTTACATGCACTAGAAAAGTGTCAAAATTCTATCTACTTCGATGTATAAGGTTGATGATTTGCTGAAATATGGAATGAGATGGAATTTTTGTTTTGAATAACATTCGTTTCCTAAAGCCTTTGCTTGAAATGTAATTTCATCTTTCTCATCTCACTTTCAGCATTTCATTAACCTTTGAGTCTTCTATATGCAATATGTTGCACTGTACTTTAATTTATGCCATGTTTCTTTCTGATGGACTACTTGTGGAACTTCTAACTGCAATGTGGTTTAAAGTTTTCAGGAGAAGTATTCTAATGTAGTTTTACAGGGTTGGCAACCTAAAATGAACTTTCATGGAATTACTTGTACCACCAACCATTAGTTCATAGCTTTCAGTGAAATAGGTGGGTCCCCAGGAAAGTATTGTTTGTGAATGGGTTTGGATTAAAGACTAAGTTGTTGATATGAAGAGGTGTACTGTAGCTTGCAAGTTGTAGCAGGAAAATTGTTGGGACTCCAGAGGCAGCTAGACCTTAACTCTTTAATGCCCAGGGCTCAGCCCTGTGATTAGAAAAGTAGTGGGTTAGCCTGAGTGAAATACTTGAGTGCACCCTTTCTTCTTAATAGCTTAATGAAAATACTAAGTTACTCTGAGTGCCCTTCCCAATGTTTAAGTGGTTTCCTACTACACCTGGATTCCCCTACAGCTCCACTCAAACATTACTGCTTAGAGACCACCATTAATACAATTGCATACAAAGAAGGGAGATGTTTATGGGCTTCAAACTGTCCATAAAGAGAATTATTGAGGAACAGGCTACTAATATGCCAGTGGTGTGATTTTACCACTGTTATAGAAAATCAGAAAAACTGCATTGTCATTTTCATCCTGGGGCCAGTTGACAAAACCTAATAGCTGAAAAGTCCTAGTGAGCAGATAGTACATTACTACGGCTGCTCAGAACAAACAATTTTGTAAAATTTTAATAGAGTAGCATTAACTGGTGGTTAAATTCACTACCTAGTGGATAAAATTTTAAAGTGTAAATTGCACTTCAGTTTCTGACATCTCTTGCATTATGTTTGGTGACTTTGTACAACTTCATGCAACTGGCTTCACACAAAGTCAATCTTTAAAACTAAAAAAAAAACCCAAACAGTTTTGCTTGTTGCAGAAATGTGCTCACACTATTCCTTGGGGCAGGGATAACTACTGTGCAGTCAGCTTGCCTGATCTAGGTGCACGTGCTTCCCACTTGAGCATGACCACTGTTTTTTTTTTAAGTGATGTTGAAACAATTTAACATGTTGGTTAAAGTGCATAATTATGAAACTGAAAGCTTGTCACCAAAGTTGATCACATACTGGTATCCCTGACAGAAGTGTTTTTAACTTCCTAAAACAGTAAATTTTGCATGAAAATTGACTCAACTCCTCAGTATAAGTACTGGAAACCATTTAGGGAGTGTAAATCTTCAATTTGTCATGGCAAAGGAAGGCCTGTGATGTCCAAACAAAATCCCACTTGAGGACAGTGACGACACCACTAGAGTGTTTAAGGTATGCCCCTTCCATCTGGACTCCATTGAGGAGTTCAGGGATTTCAACAAAATTAATGTGAACCAGCAAAAGACAGCAATGAACAAAACTGGCATTATGTCCTTTAGTTAGTCCTTAAACTATCAAAAACACGAAATAACTAATTGTTGTCCATTGTTTTAGCTGTCAATTTACTATGACTAGTGAATTAACACCTATAAGGAATACAAGGATTGTAGGTGTGATATAGTATGACTCATAGAATTGGAGTCAGTGGGGTGACCACTTTCCCTGATCATATAAATATCTCATCTTTGGAAATCTTTTCAACCAATTGTCTAGTATTGAGTCTGCAGTTGTAGCTACTGTAGTTTACTTTTTGAAGTTATATTATCTTGATGTTTCAAAGCATACATTTAATACTTACTGGTACAATGGCCAAACATAAATACCTGGGTTAAGATTGACACTTGTTTGTAATTCTCCCACCAAAAGAGATTTAAATATATTTCCACTTTTGTGTATACAGTATAATTCAATTTGAAGTGCACTGTCAAAAAAATTCCCTCATCACCATGTGCATGTACCTGCAGGACGATTTGGAAATTTTAAAGGACCTTCCTCCTTAAAAGCCTTGCTTGCACCTCTGGGTGTACATGTATGTGCTCTACAAATTGTCCTTGAAGTTCTCCAAGGAAAGTGTGGTGCATTTCACATGAACTAATATAACACAGGGTGACCCATGGGCAGTCAGGACTTAAGAGGGTATTACTCCAAAACACTTCCCAAATCCAATATAATTTTTTTGTCAGAACCACATAACTGGTCTCTCACTAAGCAATTCTCGGGCCATGCTTAGTGAGAATGACCTGGTAGCAGGGAGAAAGCCACACGTGTGTTGACTAGACAAGCATCCCTGCTGAAAACACCCAGTTTGGTACCTGTTCCACAGTGTACATGAACAAGTCAAGCTTCACCTTTATTCTGTGGGTGAGAATTAGCCAGTTGCAAAACAAACCCTAAAACATAGTCATTTGAAGAAATTTCCAATTGCTTACGCGAATGTTCCACAGAAATCAACCCCCAGGTCCCTTTCTAAGTGCACGTGTTGTGCAATGTTGTGCACTGTGAACCAACACTTGCTTGATTGTGAACTGTCACATGCGGAGTATTACGTCACAAGGACTAGATAACTCAGTATACTAGAGAAATAAAACAATACTTGCTAAACCACATTATCACGGTAACAGGTGACAGCGTAATTAAAAATTGGGCGTATCTAGTTTAGTCTTACAAGTTGAGAAGCCTGACCAGCAGTGCCAACATAGTGATGTAATCACTCATAAACCTTTCTCGCTTACGATACACTTTCCTTCCTGAATCTTTTTCGTAGTGTTGCGATGATGTTAACAATACATTTACTTACATTTCGAAAAACAATGAAGACTAGGGCATAATGGTTAACGTAATTCGTTGAACTATCGAAAATCCACTCCTTGCAGCGTGTCCGCCAGACCGCGTAGAAGTCTGAGAACTAAGTTGTTCCAAAAAGGAAGGTTTTCTTTAGTATACATCGGTTTTATATCTCTGAGTTCTACTTTGTCATACTTAGCTCTTTTTGATCTTTTCTGAGCTGCGAGGTGACTCCAAACTCTATTGGTCATGGAGGTCACAGTAAAGACGTTGGATTCTCAAACTAAAACCTTTCAAGTTCCGTCCGAAGTAAGTGATTTCGATTTATCTTGTGACGATTTTCAGCGTGTCATTTTTCAGAGTCACTGAATGTGTCAGCTTTTTGGTTAATCTTTTGTAGAATTGTAACTATATTCTGTGTTTTTTTATTTTAGACTACTGTGAAAGAGTTCAAGGAAAAAATCGCTCTGGAAATGGTAATATTCATTGATAATTTGATTGCGATGATGTTAGTTGAACATAGGATGGCGTTCGTCCATTTATAAGTTAAACACTGGTTTTTCTTTCGCTATTCTTATTTCTTGGAAAGGGTATACCAACAGAAAAACAAAGGTTGATATTTCAAGGAAAAGTCCTTCAAGATGATAAGCCGTTGCAAGAATACAGTGAGTTGAATAAAGACTTCCATGACTAATACTTACTTCCATGACTAAGAATATTGTTTTGTCTTCCTTCTGGAAAAAAATTTGAAAAACGAAACATAAAACAAGGTGGTTAAGAAATTACTAACTGCAGTCTATTCAGCCATATTTATGGTGGCTATGTCAGTGCAGTGATGTAGGACTTTTTCTGTGGAATTTTGCAGAGTATTGTTTTTAGGCTTGTAATTAGCCTGATCATAGAGCATGGTTTTCCTGTCTTTTCTCTCTCCCCTCCCTCATTTTGGTTGGATTACTAGGTGTGCATTGTGTTTCTTTTTGGTACTTTGCTACTTTTGCATGTGGTGTTCCTAAGTTCCAGATACCCCACTTGGAGCTGAAAGATTTGGGTATACCCTTTGTTGGACCACTATCCAAGCTCTTGAATTGGTTTAAGGAGAAGAACTGCTTTTATCTATATAGCAAACATAAATGGTAGTATTTTTGCATCTACTTGGATGGTAGCATTGAATCTTAGGCCATTCAATGCTTTATGAGTTGGGCTTTTAGCCTGGACTAGGAGTTGGACTATAAGTTCCATATTAATCAAAATTCTATTTTGATTAATAATATGGAACTTTCTTTTCATGTTACACTGAGATTGGTGTTGAAATAAGGTCAAATCCAGTGCTCGGCCTTAACTTTTTTGCTTACAAGTCGCTGGGCTTGTGAGGTTTAAAATTTATTAGCCAAAAGGCATCACCTGGTAGCCAAGCCCTGAGTTGAAAGTATTGGTCAGATCAGGACAGATAGGGTAACAGTTCATTGATCAAATGGATGTGCATGCTTCCACCGGTTATTGATGGAATCTGTTTATTTCTTTACTTAACTTTCCAAAACCATTTCTAATAGGACTAGCCCTGTGACTAGCAGTTCTGGAATTTAGTAGCCCAAACCCAATTTTTACAATTCCTGGAGTAGTAGACTGTTGCTAAGATTGAGCACTGAAATCACTGCCTTTCATCATATGTGAGCATTAAGCTTTTGTGAGAATATCTTATACATTTAACTTATATTATAAAAGCATACTGTATAGGCTGTTATAGTTTGAGATAGACTATTATTGGAATTAAATGAAATTTTGATGCACCCTTGATGGTAATCTTTTAAGATGAGTGGGAAGTATTACTGGTAGTTACAGTTGGTTTGCTACTTGATCTAGTTTATTTAACAAATTAGATGCAAAAGGGGTAAAGAAAACATCACAAAAACATTTTCCCATGCCTGTATATATGAGGTTTGGTTATTGCCAAGTCTCTGATATCATTCACTTAATTTCTTTGTAGAAGTTAATGGTTGTGTAGTTCACTTGGTGGAGAAGCAACCTCCCAGAAGCACTCGGTCAAATGGGCAAAGTAAGTATCAGTATAAAAATGTGATCAAAGTTTTTTACTGGAGTTAGCCGTTTCCTGTTCATTAATACATGCTCTGTTTTCTTGCTGGGAATAAAAAACAAACATTTTCAAGCAATGGACTACTTTATATCCAAGGATTTCTAATGATGGAATAAACCCAAAACATGAAACTGTTAAACTTATCCATAAATCAGTGGAAGGTTGGGTAAAGCACTATGGGCTATGTCTTAAATAGTTTTCAAATGTCATAATTGTCAACTGGGAATGCTTAACTTAAGTGGTAAAGAGTAGCTTGACAGTTTTGCCATAACTTTGGGTGAAGCAACTACCTGAAATATATGAAAAGAAACTTTGACGTTTTGAGTGAAGGCCCTTCATTGGGAAGTTAGTAGGGCCTTTGCTTGAAACGTGGAAGTTTCTTTTCGTATATTTCAGGTAGTTGCTTCACCCAAAGTTATCGCATCCTGTTATCCTTGACTACCTATACTGGCACCCATTGCTCAAGATTTTAACTTGACAGTTTTACCTATAGTTAAATTCAGCTCATTTGGGAGAGAAGATTAAAACATGTTATGAACATTGTAATTATGTCAGATGAAATTATACATTTCAGATCAGTCAATTCCACCTAGCTCAACTCTGAGAACCACAAGAAGAGTACTCACGAGTAACGTGAATTCCTTTGTGATGAGAAATTTGCCAGTCAAAAATTAAAATCTTCTTTTCTTGATGGATAACTCTTTGTGTTAGGTACGGAGACAACAACAAGTTTGACTTCAAGCAGTACCCCTGGTAATGTGCTGATGGGTGGATTTACACTGCCTGTTGATGTGATGGGTGTAACACAGGTGAGCAAAACTGCAAACAGGCCATCTTCTGCTATAAATACAAATAATTAGAGACAAATGTGAAGCAAAGCTGTTAATCCTCATACTGTTGCTAAGCCCTAGTTGCAACTACAATACTAACTACTAAGTCAATTTCCCAAGTACATGGTGATATCAATTCAGTATCTTTAACTTTATTGCATGGTTCAAGAGAAAAACTGCATGTAGATTGCATAGCAAAGTGTGTTCTCCCATATGTTGGTCTGTGTACCAACAAAAAGAAAAAGGGTTGAAAGACTATCAAATCTTGAATTCTTATTTACTGAGGAATGAATCATTTACCTGGTAGCATTTTTTGAAGTTATCCCAGCACTGGAGTGAGTGGCTTGTTGAATCTTAGTATGGTGCAGATACTTTGATCATTTAGGATTACTGTACTTTAGGTTCAGAAAAGTTTTAAACAGACTTGTAAAGCTTGGTTTGTTTGCATACATCATGCAGCTGTACATGTACTGTAAGAGTTGGTGGTTTGTTCCTCATAGTTTCTCATGTTCATTGCCCAGGGCAGTTGCAGCCATGCCAGGGGTAGTGTAATGTAGTCCAGATCAATGACATTGATGTCAGGATTACTGGTGTATTTTTAAACATATTATTTGAAGCAAGTTTTTGTGTAGATTACCAAATGTACTGTTCATGCATATGTGGCAGGAAAGTTCAACATGCTTACAGTATGGTGTTCAAAGTAAAACTTTTCATTGACCTCAGTGCCTGAGCAGGCATACACTAGACAATGTCACTTGAGATAGTATCTCTGGCCACCCACTGTCTGGTTCTTGTGTGTACAATAATTATGAAAGTCAGGCCTAATATTTGTAAACATTTCTAAACTGCAGATTTTTATAAAAAACACTACCAGTACTCTGTCAACTTTCTTTCTGGCTTTCTGTTACATTTCCTTTGAAGAGTTTTTCAGTGGATAAATTCAAAGAGAGTGTTTGCCAGGCAGTGGGATGCTCTTGGAATAATGCTGAATCTACTTCCTTTGTAGCAAATTGTGCGAGGTATTGTCCAACAGATTGGAGCAGAAAGTGCTCAAGCCAATATCAGTACATCATCCTCAGTAAGTTTCTGCAGCCTCTGCTGTTTTACACGTTAATGTAAATAATTTTATCACGGTAGACCAAGAGAGATTTGGCTGAAAGGTATTGGTGACATAGGAAGATACTAGTCAACAGTAACTTTTTGAGAGTTGTTTTGGTTGGGATGGAAGGTAGTGGGGGAGTGAAGGAAGAGGAAGAGGAAGAGAAGCAAAAAGAAGAGAGAAATGAGGCTTGAAGGAAAAGGTAATGAAGTAGGGGAAGGGAGATGGAGGTAAAGAGGCAGGCAGGTATGGACAGACAGACAGAAACAGTGGCAGACGTGGACAATATGAATATTTAATGAAGTTGTTCAGGTACATCCCACATCCTCTTTATATCCATTGTTGAACATTTGTTTCTACTTCATGCAGCTAGCTGTGTAACCTGACCCTGTAAAAACATAATTTAGTGTATGTTTACCGTATTACCATATTGTTTATAGGATGACGGTTCTTCTGTCAATGTCCATATCAACTTATCAACAGTCATGGTAAGGCTTCCTTTGAAAGTGTCACTGATTGTTGGAATGTTTTGATTCAATGTAAAGCTGTCTCAGGCAGTGTATCCATTTTTATCCAAACAGATCTATAATGAATATTAGTCCTCCCACTTTTTTATTCTTTTTTTTACTTCAACCCACCATACTCTAATTCAAATATTAATGGTTCCACATCAAATTGCATTATACAGTATATTGGTTAAATTGTCACCATCTGAAAAACAGCTTTGTTTCATGCCCATTGTGGAAATCAGTTTCATACTGATGATGTTAGCGTGGGTAAATAAAGTTCCTCTATCTATCTTCAAGGAATTTCCATTCTGCATATTCAGGTCATGCTAAAAGTTCTTCATTTGTTGGTTTACAGACTAGAAATGAAGTAAGGTCAAGAATAGGCCCAGCCAGAGTGCATCTTAATAATGTATCCAATATTGTCAGCAGACTTCAGGTACAGTATGACATCAAGAACAATGGTTAACTAGTCTTGTGAGTTTGATTTGAACTGGAGGTTCAAACCAAATAAATGATTGCCTGTGGATTCAACAGCTGGAGCGAGAAGCTGCTGGGAGATCCCAGATATTCGGAATTACTATTTCACATTTGGTTGTCACCTACAAAGCATGCGTCTTATCAACATCAAATTAGGACGTCTGATCTAAAAGTTTATTGCCTTGAGCATGACTCAAACGTTCATTTCTGTCTTGTTCCTAGAATGATGGGATGTTACCAAGCAATGACATGGATGAACAATCAAGCTCTTCTGCAAGCAATCAGTCACAGGAGGGTCTGGGAAATAATAATGAAAAGTGAGTAGACTTCAAACATCTGTAATCACATCATGCCAATTCTAACAATCACAACTTAACCCAATTTGGCCAACCACATCCCTCTCCCAAAACTACTGTATATAACGCTAAGTCTAAACGAATACTCTACCACTCTCCACTAAAATTGCTTTGCCAATAAGTGATCAGGTGCCATGGTTAGGCTCCCAGCAACAACCACTCTAAGTCAGTCAGTACTGGAGTAGGTTCCCAGTCTTTACTGGTACCATATGATGTTTCATATTGAGCAAGAAGGTCTAATAGTGTATGGGCTATAACCGCGTAGTCACCCCAGTTATTCCACCATTGCCAAGTCGTAGATTTGAATCTTGTTAGCGTGTAAGTACACGATACGATTATCGTATGTACGATTGTTTGTCCTGATCTTGATCCGCTCACTAATTATTAATACGTCCACAACTCCGGTAGGTTAATCGGATACGTTAGAACGAACAATGTTGCGCGACAGTCGTTTAGTGAAAATGTGCCATTACGTGTAAAGGCCTTGAATTTACATTTTTCACTACTGGTCTTTGTTGGTTCATACCGCGCTCATTCACGTCATTATCGATACTTGAAATTTTTCCAGTAGAAGTTTCTGGTACATCTGCATTTACTTGAGTGTCAGTACCGCTGTCAGTCTTAATATACCCAGCTGGTAGTTAAACAAACAACCAACTAACCAACCAACCTATCAACCGACCAACCACCCAACCGTTTAACCTAGGAGACCTAGGAACCCAACGACCGACCGAGTGACCAATTTACTGAACACCAACCAATGATACAGAACAGCAGTGTTGACGTGTACAAAAACCAAAACGATCAGGGAACTGCCGAAACATGCTGAATGAGAAACTAAATTTTCGAGCAAAGGCCGTTCGTCGGAATGAATGTTGTAAGTTTCAACAGCTCTCTGATCGTTTTGGTTTTGAATACGAACCAGTTCATCAAAATAAATAATAAAATGTGTGAAAGAGCACTCACGATTACTCATACGAAGAACTTACCGCAGTCCTTATCTTAACCTTAATACCCAACCTTTCCAAATGACTTAGCCAAAAGAAAACTAATAATCACTTTTGGTTACCAAATTCGTCAGCTCTCCAGAAGATTTGGCGAACGCACTTCAGGAGGTGGTGCGACTCAGTGATGAAATGCGCCCACATTTGGAACGTTATCAAGAACTGCTGAGATCATCTTCAAGACAGGTACACGTCTCTTGTGTATTTCAGAAGCATCCTCAGGGTAACGTGAAGAGAAAGTTTCATGATTAACCAACTCTGCGAATGTAAACTCGAAAACCAGAGTTGACTTGAGCGAGATTCAAACTCGAATATTGAGGCCGATTTCCAGTGGGTGTACAAAGTTGCGCGGGCGACAATTCTATTGTGAAAAGGTTGACTTGAAGTCAACTTTTCCGCGCGACATTTTACGCCAGTCAATATTAGCCAACCAACTCAAAGAATAACATCTCCCGCGCAACTTTTTACCCCCACTGGAAATCGGCCTTTAGGGTTATTAGATCGGGGCTCTCCCAGTTGAGCTGTAGAGTCGACTAGGAAGAGTACGCACGTTTAATCCATCTTAAGCGCACGAGAAATACTCGCTTAACGTTAGGTATCCGTGAGGATATGCAGTGTTTTGATTCTAGTTCAGTATCATCCTCAAGGTAACATGAAAGGAAACTTTCTTTCGTTAGTAATCATGGTTTACTGATATGTGATGGGAGAGTAAAAAAATTGTTAATACTTAATTGCGTTTTGTCGATTCCAATACTCATTCCGTAAAAGACGACTGGTTTGCAACTAAATAGGAACGATAAATCTGTGACAGAGCTTGAGTAAGTTATATTACCGGTTATGCTAATGAGCAGTTTAAAAGGTTAAAGCTATGTTATTAAATTGTTCCAAGCAGTGGCTAGTTTGTGCGAGAACTCATGTTTTCTGTCGAACTTACATGACTGAGATCTAAAAAAGGAGAAAAACAGAAGATTGGATGCTGAAAAAAAAAGCGATCAAAAAAGAAATTTGCGAAGTTGAATTCCTTGTTAAATATATGTTCTTTAACTAGTCCAACAAACCAACATCCTTCTTTTCTTGTTTAAGTTAAGGCCTGGGGATGACTCGTTGCCAGACTTAACTGCAGAAGCTCTTCACAGCCTCAGCCATGCTTACCACGCTTTGTCTGACTTGACGACGAACTTTCGTATGCCTGAACCTCGAGTCAACGTGTTACCATCGATGTCTCCTATTCCCCCCTCAGTTGGTCACACGCATGCACGGACTGGACCCACATCAAGCCAACCGCAAGCTCCGGAATCACGAACGGGTTCGACTACTTCCGGACAGACAACTACAACCGTGGCCGGAAGTGCTGCAGGAAGTGGAGGGGTAATGGACGGTAGTGTGGAGACTGGCATTGGCGTAATGACAGGAGGCAGCGGGGTAACAGAAAGTGGCTTGATGAATGGAAATGGCAGTTTAACAGGAAGTGTGTCGACGTCAGTAAATACGTCAACATCTGGGACGGAAAACAATGGGGGAAGAGGTCGTCCTTCTCAAGTAAGTGTTTAGATAATGTTGTCTTCTGTGGCATGTTGAGGCTTTCTTCCGTATATAGCTCGTAGTTGTTATGTACTTTAGGTTCGTTCACGTGCCTGACGTGTCTTTCTCGAAATATTGCACAAACTTATTTTACTGTGCTGTTTTACTTTGGCTAACGCCTGACGCTTTTAAGATTAGGACACACGAGGCGTGAAGTCGCGGAGACATGTTGCAGGGACGTGTCCCTTTTGTCAAACACATGAGGAGACTTGTCGCGGAAAGTTTATTTACATGATAGACTTGTTTTAATTAGTAATTACCCATGGGAGGAGGGGGGTGTGAGTTGGGAATTAAATTACGCTCAGTGATTGGTCGTCCTGGGACTTTATCGATGAAACTTGTTGCATGAACTGTTCACATGGAGGGAAATGTCGCAGGGACACACTTCTCTCCCTGCGACTTGTTGCAGGAATTCAAATCAATTTGAATTCATGCAACAAGTTGCGGGGACGAAATTTTGTCCTCACGACAAAGTTTTTCCTCAGTGCACATGGTGGGATTTGTTGCTGGGGCATGTCGCTGCGAAATGTCTCCATGATTTGATGCCTCGTGTGTCCTAACCTCTACTAGCCAAGGTTGATCTAGTCGCAAATGGGTAAAACTGCCTCCCTAACTGTTTACCGACTGACGGCGAGTACTCCACCATTCTACTCTGGCTAACTTCAGACGATTATACTCGTCAAGGAAGACATTTGGTCGCGAATGTGTTCACCTCAGTTGCTTCTGAGTTTTCATCGAGTAAATGCAAAGTTGAACCGACTTTTAGCGGTCATTTTCAAACTAGTATGCGCATGGGTGTTGAGCCATTCCAGTCAGGGACGTCTGCCCTAGGCGGGTCAAATCGCCTGGCGTTAGCCAGAGTAAAAGCATAAAGTCGGATACGAACTGAAAAGCAATAATGTGCTCTAGTCATTCCTACTCAAAGCTCTCCCCTTAATGAATGCAGTTTTCTGGCGTTAGCCAAAGTAAAATAATGGAAAACATATCCAGACACAAAAGAGTTAATTCAGATAAATTCAGCTCTTTCTTGTCCGGAGGTCCCCCTTCAAGAAAGAAAAAAGTGAAAAGTAAAGTGTCTTTATTTATATTGGATAACCCTATCAAGCTACCTGAGCTGTTCTCCCTAGAGGTCCAGTAAGGGCCACCCCTCATAGGTCCAGTGTTACTACGGGAGGAAACCGGAGTACCTGGAGAAAACATGTGATACTTGGTAAAGTCAAACTGGACAACACTCTTCTCACATGTGACCAATGTAATTTTAATCAAATAACCGCACGGAGCCGGAATCGAATCCTAGTCACAGTGGTGAGAGACACGTGCACTGCTACTGTGCCACCAGCACCCCACACGGAGGAGCAAAATTGCCTGAAATTAGCAAGAGTAAATTAACAGAAAACTTAACCGCATAGATACTGTAGGAGTTCATATGTTGTATTTGTTGCAGCCTCACCCATTCGTCGGCTTTCCAGTCAACCTTCGCAATTTACCGAACCTTGCCGTACAGTTCAATCCCGCCGCTGGTAACATAACCATTGCTCACATCATGACCACAGTCGTTGATGACAACAGTCTCAGGGCCACCACAACTACCACCAACAGCACACCCACTCCCCTGTCCTCGTCTTGGGGCTCCACCTCGGTTCCCTCATCTCAAATAAATCCTGGCAGTGGACAAACTCAGCAGGGCACCGAAGCGATGGACCACTCTACCTCGCATCAGTCGCCATCGTCTAGTGCTCCGTTTGGTGTCACGTTACCAGGGAATTCGCACAATGGCGACAATGGCCAATCAGGGCAAAGGTCGAATGGTGAACGCAACATGGTGCTTAACTTTCCACCTCAACACGGTCATCGGGACCCATTGTTGCCATGCCAGTCATTTCATTTCGCTTCCTTAATGCAGCGGCCATATGCACCGTCCGCAGTCAGCCGAGCTTCAACTAGGCCTCAGGAGACCCAAACGAACCAAACTTCGGGACAACAACAGCAATCACAGCAGCAGCAGCAGCAGCAGCAGCAACAACAGCAACAACAGCAACAACAACAACAGCAGCGGCAGCAGCAACAGCAACAGCAGTCATCCACACGCCGTACTCCGATTCCTGGTAAGCTGTGGTTTATGTTTCCATTGAAATTAGTCAGTGGTGTAGTTAGGGTGTACCTTTGTATGAACGATTGCTGTATGCCTCGTTAGTCTACTACACAGCTACCACGTGTAAGTATTTTTATAAGTAATACCACGACATGAGGGAAATTAGTCATTAAATGTCCTCGAAAGCCGAGGCAGGTTTGGAGAAGTACCGAGGGCGTTAGCCCGAGAGACTTTCACAAACCTCCCGAGGCTTGAGGGGACATTTAATCACTAATTACACAACTTGTCATGGTATTAGTTTTTAATATCATGATGACCGACGAAATTTACTTGGTAATGTTTGAAGTTCTTTTTGGAATGTTAGTATTGTTCATGGTGGGTACCAGTCCTTGTATAAAATGAGTTGTTCAATACCTAAATTTAAAAGCACTATTTGATGTTCGCTCATGCATGTTAATAAGAGTAAATTAGACATTTTCCCTATTTTGTCGGAAAATTAGTAGAAGTACGCATGCTGATGAGGTAATTTAGGGATTAAATCTTCACTTGAGAACAATAGAAACGGTGATCATCACGGTATTATTATATAAATACATTAACAACAGTGTTGTGATCGAGTCACTTGTCGAATTTCACGTCTAGTCAAGTTATATAAGTAGCCGACTCGAATCATTTGCTTTGCATGAGTTGATTCCTGTCTAGGTAATATTTAGGCTGGCGTCAGCTCAACTCTTTACTTCAGGCCCCCCATCCACGCAATACCACTGTCGCATGCGATTCTTCATCCTGGCTCATGAAACTAACTCTTATGAGTGTAATTCATGCTTACTATACTCTCACGCGATAGATGCAATACTTCCTAATTCTCAAACTCACAATTCTAAACTACGTCTCAGTTTCCTTCGTGTTTATCCCTCACGAATTATTGTTGAGTTTGCTAATGCACTTTTCTTTGTCTGTAGTTTTCCATACCGCTGAGGTTCCCAGCCCAGCAGTTCTCCAACAACTGTTGAACATTGGACAGCGTGCGGCGGCCGCTGCGGCAAACAGTCGTGTTAATGACGATAACCCGTTTTTGGAGTTTTTTGTTCCTTCAACATCAGGTGGAGCTTTCATTCCTCCAAGTCAAACCACGCAGCCAATGCAGCAGGTATGTGGCACACTTCATATTACTGGACTTCTAGGACGGATGGCGCCCTCGTGTGTTCCATTGCACAGCACTCAGCTGTCTTCTCGAAGGTTAATTTTTCTCTGGTTTGCTGACGGTGTTTTATGGTCTAAGTTTTCTCCTTCAAACAAAAATGAAATGTTTCGGTTATTGCGAGAAATGTTTAAGAAAGCATAAGCGGTAAACTCTTCTGTTTGGCACAGTATCTGTGTTGGTCGTCG
This sequence comes from Heliopora coerulea, assembly GCA_030142905.1. Classification (NCBI taxonomy): domain Eukaryota; kingdom Metazoa; phylum Cnidaria; class Anthozoa; order Scleralcyonacea; family Helioporidae; genus Heliopora; species Heliopora coerulea. The sequence goes on from JASJOG010000131.1 coordinate 242,077, forward strand.
GGCTATGCTCTGGTTACTTAATGGCTTATTGTGCTATGTTATACTGGGGACTGCGCCCTGTTTTGTGGTGCTATGCTGTGGTGCATTATTTTATATATGTGTGCTCATAGTAACCACACAATGGGTTATTGTAAAAGAATATTTGGGTCTAAAATTTTCGGTATCTGTTCATTTTAGGAGAGGCCGTCGCGTGATCGTTCTAACAATCTCGTGAGGGACTTCGCAGCAAGAATCGCAGAAAGATACAACACGATGACACCTGGTAAGAAGTAGATAGAATTATGGCAAATCAGTGTAGGAGCTCCTAGGGTATGAGATACTTTGTGAGTATTGACATAAACAGATCTAGAATGGATAATTCTGGCTTGTATGATTTGAGCATGGATAGTCTTTTTACTATCTGTGGTTTTAGAACGCAACGTATGTTTTGTATGAGTAAAAATCCGGCAGATTGTAGCATGGACGGTTCAGCGACGCTCTAATCTAACGGTTATGGATTTACATTAACAATGGATCAATAGTATCCGTCATTCTTGCCACAATGCTCGTCGTTGACCAAGTTCTTCAAATGCTGTCTACGACTGAACAATTTAAATACCGAGCGAGTTATTGTAAGACGACTTGTGTTACTAATGTTGTAAATTTTGCACACGTAATTCAAATTACATAAACATATTACATGCCTAAACTATACGAATATTTTGATGTCTCACTTTGTGTCTCGTTTTATTGCACTAGAAATGCGTGCAGCAAGAAGGTCCTTCGCAGTAAACCGAGACGAAGGAGGTACGTTATAAGCAAAAGATTCCAAGGGATTGTCGTATTATATGAAACACTTATAAAAATGTCCACATCGAGTATACCAAGATAGGGCTTAACAATTGTGTATGTATATGTGTATGTAAATTTACATCCATGTTTATGGTATGTGTATGAGTACGTGTTTGTATATGTATGTGTGTATGTATATGAATACGTGTATATGTATGTACATGTATATGTGTCTATACATATATGTATGTGATGAAAAGTTTGTTCTCAAGCTTTATCTCAGAAAATTTCTGAGTTCCCCAACGGGAATCGAACCCGTGTCTCCCGATTGCCGGTACGGTTGTTTTACCACTACACTATAGGGTCTCAGACGGCAAGTATGATCATATATATCCAAGCTTACAAACATCTACACTTAGTAAGATGAAATTTATTTATATATGTATGTGTATAAAGCAAGTTTTCTCATCTATTTCAACCGTTCATCGTTTGTTTCTTCTTCAAAATGCCTCTGATATTATTTATTACACTGGAATAAGTGACGCTAAATTTAGGAGGAGAGCTGGGTCTTGAAAAAGTGGAGGACTCGTAGTTAAAGGGTGATAAGTATAGAGTTTTCGCTGGTGGTAAACCATTAATTTTTTGGCCATAAATTTCTGTTATTCTTAACCTCTCTTTAAAGTTGGTCGAAGAGACGCTGCAAAATCGCAGCGAGGTGGAGTGCCATAGAAGGCGCGCTCTGAGGAGAACCGTGGGGCTTAAGAAATGTATTTCTATCATTTGGTGCATTTCGTATGTCTTTGATGGTCTGTGATTATAGTGCTTGCATCTGTTTCTTAGGGACTCTGACAAGGTTTTTGTATCGCTTGGCTGAATCTTACCCCATCCAGCAGTTGATGATATCCATTGTCGGTGAGTGTTTACCCAAGAATATACTTATATCTTTCCTGGTACGTTAATCGGTAAACTGGAAACTGGATTGAAACTGAGTAAAATTCGACTTAGATAAACTGAAATTAGAAATACTCTCAGTAACGTTACTGACGGATGTCTAAATCTGTTATTTTCTTCGCTTTTGATGAAAAATTGTATTGAAAGAGTGGGGTTGTTAAGCGAATATAACAAACACAGCAAATATCATGTTTATTCAACCATAAAATTCTAACTCCTTTACTTCAATCGTTATTAGTCAGTTCCTTTAGCTTTTTAATAGCGAATAACGTCGTTTACAATGTACATGTTTTCTTAAGGTTTGAACTTACCAGGGGCACCAAGCACGTTGTCAGTTGCCTATTTGCCCGTCTTAATAGAACCTTCTTACATAAACATGGCGTCCAGCACAGAAGTGAGGCTCGTGAGGTTGGAAATGAAAACAATTAAAGAAAAACAGTAGCTGCCAACAAGACGCGACACTCGCGCGACACTCGCGCTACACTCGCGCTGTGTTACTAAACACCGCTGACGCTTTAACTGTGTTGGGCCATATGAAAAATTGTTCTACACATGCTGTGTCCTAGTTGTTGACTATTGTTTTGCTGCATGAACCTTTGCCCAAATTATTATTAGCAACTGGACATGCCAAATATTTTTTTACTCAAGCTTTACGAATGATCATTTCATTAGGAGGAGTAATAGAGCCTTACAATTTGACACGGCAAATGACAAGAGATTTCTTACTGAACGACATTTTGCGTGGTGCTGAGCCGACCTCAGAGAACCTCCAGGTGAGTTTGTGTCTTCGAAATTGACTTAAAGTTCGGATAATGAATTGACTTCCCGTTGGAGAAAAGTGTACAGTAAAGGTAAGGCTTAGGAAAAAAGTGATTAACCAGGCGGGTGGATGGGTTAATGGGCGCGTAGATCGGTGGATAGGTTGATTGGTTAGTCGGGCGGATGGATGGGTGGGTGGGTCGGAGGATGGGTGGGTGGGTAGGAGGATGGGTGGGTGTGTGGCCGGGTAGATCGGTGGTTGGATAGATGGACAGGCAGCTGACTACCTAAAATGTCTGAGAATAACTTTTATTGTATTTTTAGAGGGCTACTGAGGAAATACTAGAGGAGCTACACAGATCATTTGAGACTGCTTTTGTAAGTTTCCCTCGATCATTCTTGTCGTTAATCGCGTTTTCTTGGTGAAAAGCCAGATTGACGCACAGTTGTCAGCAGCGTTGTAATGATTTACGCACAGTTGTAATGATTTACTGGTTCAGTACTCTGACCCAAATGGCCTCTGAGGCTGACCTTGTGGACGTGGTAATGGATTATAATTACGTGTGTTCAGTCAATTGAAAACATTGTTCAGGATATCCTTAAAATCTAATGTAAGGTTCTAGAAGGGGATTTAAGACATTAACTCTGGCAGTTTGTGGCGAGCCTTTCGTATTTTAGTAGGAAGCCTGCCGTTTGAAGTGGTTAAAAACTATAACATTGACTCTTTGCAGACGGCAGTGCAAAATAAGAGTAATTTACAAGTTCAACGCCCAGTTTTATATTGCGTTTGTTTTAGGAATTATTGACGATATTTTAATACTTGAATATTCGGCTGAGATGTTGTGAAGATGTTTAGATCTCTGGTCGGGGAAAAGTGACTGTGGCCGTTGGCCAGAAAACTGAAATCCTCCAGTTGACCGTATTTGCAAGTTTTGCCAGTTTTGATTGTTTAATCAATCAATGTTTTAAAATTGTTGTTTTAGGCACAATGTAACGTGAAAGAAGACATTGATGCACCAGCTACACTTTTAACATATCTTAGACCGAAGATTAGAAGATTACTAGAGGTTGTTAATTCCTCAGGTAAGGCAAGTGATAATAGATGGGATGTGGGTAATTTGGAGCTCAACTATCCAAAACTGGCTAATGTTCTGGAAATAACTCTTATAAAGCTTCTTTATTGACTAACCGAGATAAATCGTTCTTTTCACTAAGTTAATGCTTGTGGAACACCGCATGAATTTGATTAAAGTGCTGCTGCGATGAAGATATGTCAAAATTTGAAATGTCGGGGAGCTTTCATATTGCAATATTCCAGTAAACGAGAATCACGCGAGATGTATTGATTTTCCCAAATGGCAACGAGAGGATGTGCATTTTTATGTTTGTTTTCGCGTCCACAATTGAACATTTGTCACCACTAGGGGCTCGGAGGTAATTTTTGAGTAATTTCAGGGGCCGAAGTTAACCTTTTAAAATGCAGAACATTCGTCGTAGTTGGCCTTTAATTAATATCTTGCTTCAAAATTTTCAAATTTTGTTTATAATCTTCAGTTTTTGTACTGTGTTACATAAAAATCCCTCGTGACGGGCTCGATCGTTCACGCCAACCAAGACGATCCAGCCCGCCTGCACTGGCTATAGCTGAATGTGTTTCCAGTCGTGATCTTACTGAGTAATTGAAAGGATTCACTCTCATTCTCTTTCCTTTCCATTTTGATACAGAGGAAAACCCGAATTACTCAGGAGAAATGTCAAATATTTTATCGCGTACGGCGGTCGAACTGATCGCTTTAACGGAGTACTGTTTAGCGGATGGAATTACTGGTATGGAGCTGGCGTTGCGAACAACTTTAGTAAGTATTGTCCTTATGATGATATTGTTTATGATAATCCTTCGTTATCATCGTCACCTCCATCCTCGACGTTGGCTTTTTCATTCTCTCCAAAGACCCACGGGAATGACCACGTGATGGTCGTTATTATCATCGTCATCAACGTCACTAGCAATGAAAAAACAGAAGAAACGCGGTCAGGATGATACATAATAAAAATAAGTAGAACGTTCACTGACCAAGAGAATTTATTGAAACGAGCTTTCGACTACCAGACTGTAGAAGGCCACAGACTAAAAGCTACAGGCTACAGCTAAACCCGTTGAAGGCTACAGTCTGGTAGTCGAAAGCTCGTTTCAATAAATTATTTTGGTCAGTGAACGTTTTACTTATTTTTATTTTGTCAGCAGCATTACCATTGTGGTTATTGCTGTATTAAGATTATAGTTGTCGCTGTCATAATCAACATCATCTTACAATTTTCATCATTATCTTTATCTTTATCGTGATTATCTTCATATTTTTATTATCATCTTCATCCTTATGTGCCGTTGTAATTGTAATCACTATCGTTACCGACTGTTATCGTTATTGTAATTATATCAGTATTTTTTATGTAAAATCTTTATCAACATCTTCATTATCATTTTTGTTATTTTCCTTATCACTTTCATTTTCATTTCATCGTCATTGTTATAATAGCTATCGATTGCATATATATTGTCTCTGTTTTCATCCTCATCTTTACCTTCGTCTTCATCCTCGTCTTTATACTCATCTTCATCCTCGTCTTCATCTTAATCTACTACTTCATCTTCACCTGCACCTTTATCTTCATGTTTATCTTCATCTTTATCTTCATGTTCATCCTCACCTTTATTTTCATGTTCATCCTCACCTTTATCTTCATGTTCATCCTCACCTTTATCTTCATGTTTATCCTCACGTTTATCTTCATGTTTATCCTCACGTTTATCTTCATGTTCATCCTCACCTTTATCTTCATGTTCATCCTCACCTTTATCTTCATGTTCATCCTCACCTTTATCTTCATGTTCATCCTCACCTTTATCTTCATGTTTATCCTCACCTTTATCTTCATGTTTATCCTCACGTTTATCTTCATGTTCATCCTCACCTTTATCTTCATGTTCATCCTCACGTTTATCTTCATGTTCATCCTCACCTTTATCTTCATGTTTATCCTCACGTTTATCTTCATGTTCATCCTCACGTTTATCTTCATGTTCATCCTCACGTTTATCTTCATGTTCATCTTCATCATCATCCTTGTCATCATCGTTAACATTACCATAGTCACTACTGTGGTCATTCTTGTTATTTTTGCTTGACTGAAAAACAAAGATAAATCATCTCATCTGAAGAATCTCAGAATTGTCCACTGATATTAAACGGTCGAAATCTTATTCATTTTAGGCCAATTCTCCGGCAATTGCGGAGTTAGAACCAGAACTTGGTGAAATGGCCATTGACGCGACGTGGACGTGTGTTCGAGACTTGCGTGACAGTCTTAGGCTGAGAGAATCTCCCCTTTTGCCATACGTAGTTAGAAAAGAAAAAAAGAAAGTCGAAGCGAAAAAACCTAAGGTGCCTTCTCCGACACCGCCAAGGAAAGTGAGTTGAATTAACAGAGTGAATTCCTCCGAGTGTGTATAGTTTGTCATTTAAGTTGATACTGTGTTCGACTCGCAACGTTGTCTGCTAGGATGAGATGTTCGTTGAAAAAGTAACAAGAATAATGGTTTTGTGATTAGTTTTATTTTTTGTGAGATCCAAAATTAGTAAAGCTTTATAAAGATAAGAGCCGAGCTCGGAATTCTTAAATGTATCGCCATAGTAAAGGACGCAAGTCGAAAAGTTTTAACACATGTTTACTAACGTTTTGTTGCGGCGTGCAACATATTCAGAGTGTAGATTTACAAAGGTGAGAAAAAACTATATAAGATATTGCACGCCGCAACGAAACGCTAGTAAACATGTTCTAAAACTTTTTGACTTGCCTCTTATACTATGACGATACATTTAAGAATTCTGAACTGGACTCTTATCTTTATGTTGCGATTGCGCTTTCCGCCCGGAAAATCAATAGCCAAGTAAAACTTTGTCGTTGTAATTCTACTTCGCAATGATGGTTTCCGAAAGAAATACATGATAAAATCGTGGACTCTGAGAGAACCGTTGAATTAATACCGCGTGTTAAGTTGGCAGAATGTAGCGAAATATCCTGCCATCATGTTTCGTGGTAATGTCCTCCAGATTTCCCCAAATGCTCTCACCACCAAAAACAGCACGAAGAAATGCGTGAATTAGAAATGTTCTTACACTTTTTCTTTTCTTCATGCAGGAAACCAAGAAGGATGAAGATAAATCTAGGAAACCTGTTACGGAAGGAGCCTCTGGTGTTGGAGGTACGTCCGGAACGCCGCGCACAAACAATTCCTCTTCGAAAACAGAAGAGGATGCCATGGAAACAGATGAAGACTGGAAAAAAGTCATTCCACCGGTAAGGGATGTGTTGGGAAATTTTTTTTGGAGTTCACTGACTAGTTCACTGGTGTTTAACTCTTTCCCGCCGGGAAAGAGTTAAACACCACAGGAAGGTCTTTTTTACAATAGAAATTTTCATTCAAAACAAAAGAATTAGATAGAGTGTGGTCTCAAGAGTATTTTCAACGCCGTCCTACTTCAATACAGGACGTCGTCAAGGACATTTCCACGGTTTGACGGCTACGTTGTCACAGTATGTGGAAGGTTTTTGGTCACTTAAATCTTGACAAAGTGACGAGAGCTGCTGCATGAGAAGAGTTTCTCCAGGAGTAAACACAACTTTCGCAGTTCATTTCAACATCGATGCAATGTTATTGTATTCAAATGCTTTAAAACAACCTACTTTATTAAATTTCGTCGCCGCACTAGCTTGCTTACAACTCCCTATAATCATCGCAATAATCATCGTCATCGTCGTCATCATTATCGTCATCGTCGTCATCATTGTCGTCATCATTGTCGTCATCGACGTCATCATTGTCGTCATCGACGTCATCATTGTCGTCATCGACGTCATCTTCATCGTCGTCATCTTCATCGTCGTCGTCGTCGTCGTCTTCATCGTCGTCGCCGTCGTCGTCGTCGTCGTCGTCATCACTGTCGTCATCGACGTCATCGTCAACGTCGTCATAGACATCATAATTGCTCCAATCATCACCGTCACCATCATCGACATCCCATCGTTCTAGCCGTCATCACCTCCGTTATTATTTTTCGCAAAATCGTCGATGGTGTTTATGAAAAATCTTCCTTGACACACTGAGGCTTATGGGACTGTTTACCTGTTTATCCTTTAGTGAACACTGTGTTTGCTGTTTTTTTCATAGGAGTGGGTTCCAGTTATATCTCAGGATATCATCCGTCAAAGGCGGCTGCCTCGACAGGCGCCGTTTAGTGATGCTTACATCAGCGGCATGCCCTCGAAACGGAGAAAGGTAAACACTAATGTTCCGAGCCTGCGATTTTGTGCTTTGCGATTGTCATCCTGGCGTATGCTATCAACCCATGGCAGTCTACCCAGCAAGGTATCTGCTCGTGACTCGCCGCAGTTAAGTAAAAACTTGCCTTTATTTATACTGGATAACCCTATCAGCTATAGAAGCTGTTTTCCCTAGAGGTCCAGTAAGGGACACCCTTCATCGGTCCAGTGTTAGTAAAGGTGAAAACCGGAGTACCCGGAGAAAACCTGCGATGCTAGTTAGAGTTAAACTGGACAGCACTCTTCTCACATGTGACCAAGGTAAGTTTAATCAGATAACCACACAGAGCCGGAAACGAACCCAAGTCACAGTGGTGAGAGATACGTGCACTACCACTGTGTCACCAGCACCGTCCTCGATGCACGTGCGAGTTTGAATACATACAACAAGATGATGATCACGAGGCTCAAAATCGTACGTGTATATCGTTTTATATGTTGGGTGTGTTTGTAAAGCATATCCCTAGCGATTAAACACTGGCCATTTTCATTCCCATCAGTGGCCGAGAAAACTTTTCCCCACAGAAAACTTTTCAGAGTTGACAAATTTGAAAGCATGGCCACATTTGTGACTGCATTTCTTCGTAATAAAATGTGTCTCGTTACAGATAATGGAGGCGGCGGAACCAACACCTTACAATCAATGTGTATCAGCAACTCTAAGACGATCAATAGCCAAAGCCGGAGTTACTCCTAAAACCGACCTAGAAAGTAAGTAGTAAACCGAAACCAATCCGAGTGATCCTTGGGGAAACTTTTTTGTCATCGAAATAATGTAACAGCCTGGAACAAGCTTTGGATTTTTATCAACTAAGGTCTTTTCTGCATCACATTGACATTTTTACCGGGACAAACGGTACTTTCTATTCTTGATTCCCAGAAACTCACTTTGAAAGGACGTAGTTACTTTATCAGTATGGTGACATAAATGAACAATTAATTGAGCAGTTCAATTTCATGGTAACGCAGTACAGTTACGAAAAAAATAAGTGGGTGTAAACCCAATTGGCTCAGAAAGCCGAAAACTAACATCTTTCAAAAATAAGTTACCTCAGATTATTTTTGTGTTTTCAAAGAGGGCTTTCGCTCCCTTGCTTGCTCTTAGAATTTTCCCTTTGCAGTTCTTTCAACGATAGCTGGTATCCAAGCTGCTATAATCATATCAGCCGTTCGCAAACTTTTTGACAGTCAACGTGTAACTTTAATTTCGTTATAGAAGTAAACAAAGAAGCAAGCAGCTCGCCATTATTGGAAAAAGTGTTTGAACAAGAAGTGAAAAATGAAGTGCGAGAAAGGCTTTCAAATGACACGGACTATAATTCAGAGAAGTTCCCCTCGATTCACAATTATTTCGAGAAAGACAGCAATCGCTAGTACTTTTGCTATCAATGACGAGTCAATCATTTTTAGCGTCAGACAAAGACTGGAGGAGTTTGGAATGAAAACCTGCAATTTTAACTCCTCCGAGATGAAGCTTTAATATCTGTATTTGTGGCGAACCGTCTGAGTTGTATAGAAAAACGTGCTGGTCATAAGATAATTATCATGAAATGTATCTTTCTCCATTTCCAAGTGATGAAAAGTTAGTTCTACGACTATTTTAAAAAATGGGACTATGTAAAGCAGTCTTTGATAAAAAAACCCCTCAAAAATTAATTAATGAAGAAAACGCCAAAGGAAACCATGAACACGATGTGTCTGCATTTCGGATCAAGCACTTTTGTAAATTAAGCCAACTTCTACCTCAAACGTCTCGCAAAATTCAATTGAGAATTTCTGCTAAAACACCGTCAAGCTGGTTAACGCCACTCTCTGTATTTTGCTATTGAATTAAACATGAGTGGTCGTGTTTTTCAGGTACAAGGGACCATAAATCTTTCCTTGCGGTTGGGTTCATCTACACAAGTACAATCGCCCTGCTTTAGTCGGAGTAAAATACTAATGGGTTGTTTTCGTATGGAATTCGGTAAATAAGCAGGCACACTGTCAAATAAAATTAGGAAATCTAAATGTTAGCATTTAAGAAAAAGCACAAGATTTATGTACAATTAGATCCTTAATAGAATTAAGTACGTTTGTTATTGAGCTTGAAGCAGATCAAGAGTTTCTGAAAGAGTGCTGTGAATTGTTCAAAATCAAACTAACTCTTTCGAGACGTTAACGACCTCTCAAGTATTTTACTCTAACGCCAGAGTAGGTCGGAGTTCTTTACTCTGGATAACGCCTCACAATTTGACTTGTCAATGATAGACCAATCATCAGGAAAGAGTTATCGTCGTCCTGAATACATAAATATGGACCTCGAGCAAACACGACAGGAACGTCAAAGACGACGTCCTTGCTACAACAGAATATTTCATCGAAAACAAAGAGAGTAAATAATTATTTAATCATAAGAGTAATCCCAACGCTGTCCTTGTTCTGAATATAACGTCACTCAGGGCGTTTTAACGTATTCAGGACGACGGTAACTCTGAAAGCGGTGAAAGTTGTTGGTTGAGTTTGACTTCAACGCAATCAACTGACTCCTTTTAGGAACTAAGAAGTATTCTGGAGGCCGTTCACACTGAGATCTATCTAACTTTAATCGATCTGAGACCAATCTCAGTGCGCTTCGTGAGGGCGTTCACACTAGTTTGGATCGATCTAACACGCTAGTATGAACGGCCCCTTGGAGGTCATAATACCAATATCAAGTATCAATTACAAAGGTCCCTAATGAGCTCTCAATGATGCTGTGATGCAGAACGAGGATGTCACTATGGGCGTTTCCGTCATGTCTGTTTCTGGGCTCTGTTTCCTGTGTTGATGGAGAAACTCGAGGTAAAAGTTCGGTAAACGTGCGCATGTTTGTCTGGTGTTTAAGTACTAAATGGTGGTTGTTAAGTACTAAATAAACACGAATACCTTACCCTCTTGGCTTTTGAAGTACTGGTGTTACCAGTTTGAGAAAACAAGACACCTTTTCGAGTTTAACGTTCTATCTTAGACTGAAACTTCGATGCATTTACTAAGCCCGTTTCTACGATACGGTTATAGCATAAGATTTTTCACTTGGCACACGTAATTATCTCGTAAGACAACAACTCTTGCTCACTATTCGCTCACCATTGTAATAAATTTTGGAGACTCTAGGAGAGAATTCTAGGCATCAGGATGAACAGTCGCATGCGATAATCGGGTGGTGTAAGTCAGCCTTCAGGAAATTGCCGATCCACCTCAGCTCAGCTGAAAATGCAGACCGGGTTTACTCAAGGCGAAACCTGAGTTGAAACAGAGGATTGATTTCTGACGTAAGATCTCAAAACCTGAGTAGGTGGCACTAAACCTTTCAGTCAAGCTGAATCTAATGCTTGTATTATAGTATTTTAGAGTTTATCATTAACATAATCAAAGCCGGCTAAACGCCAGACGTTGTAGTACAACGTTGGCGGACATTTGTTAGTCCAACAGTGTTAGTTGTATATTCCTTTGTTTACTCTGTTTTTGCTTTGTTCATTCGTCTGTTCCTTTGTTCTTGGTGGCCGACTTAACGGACCCTAAAGCGTTTACGAGATTTGGATGGGAATATTTTTACGATCGCACTTGGGAAAGCTACTTGCGATAGAAATTGTTTTTTTGCACTTATGGCATTTTCTCTGATCAGTGATACTCCCCTATTAGTGTTCCAGTTAAAACTTGGGTGACAAGGGATTTTTTTCCTTGTTAAAGTGAATGTCTATTCTGAAAGAAAATATTTTCAACAAAACATATTGTATCTAGTTAGACCATCAATTATTTTAAGTGAGTGTATCAATTACTGAATAAACGATTTCAATTGTTTACTAAGTGTACATGTCAAAGTCAGTAACAATTCATGGAAAAGTCGAAAGTATCTGGTTGGCACCGTAAAGTTTTTTGGTGGTTTTACGAGTTTGAACGATTGAGTGAAAGCTCTCAGTCGGCTTCCCATAGGAAAGCCTTAACCCTTACATCCATGAGTTTTTTTTTCCATTTTCTTCTTTGTTCTCTTTTTGTTTTTTTATTTTTTTCTTTCATTTTGTCTATTGCTGTAATTTGCTGTAGGGCAACCATGTGCATAAAAAGGCCCTGAAGTTGCATTTTTCGCAATAGTCTTTGTTGGGTCTAAAATGGAACATCGTTGCAAAACCTTTACACATGCGAACGGGAAGTTTCGACGTTGCGTGCATTGCAGTTTTGATTCAATTTCAGAGTCAAGCTCAGGATAACATGAAGAGCGTATTTCTATGTTAACCTTGAGAATGACTGGAATTAGAGTCAAAACTCTATTCGCAATTTCTCTAAACGTTAGCATACTTTCAAGGTCGTATTTGACAGGCTCTTCATGAATTGACGGATGTTTTTCGGCATTTGGGATGATTTGTATCAGAAGAAATTTGCATTGAATGACTCATTTACGGTGCAAAATGACTTTTTTTGCACTGTGTCAGCTTGAAGTTGCGCTGTCAATTAGAATTGAGAATTTTTTTTCATGTACGTAATTGTTACGATTGTACTATTCCTGTGGATTAATTATCGCTATTTTCAAAATCATTCGGCCCCATTACCAGTCATCTATCGAATCCTGTTCATTCTGCGCATAGCTAAACAAAGGCTCCCCTTTTTAGTCAGTTTCATTCGAAAAAGTATTAGAGCAGTTGAAATCGTTTCAGACAGACAGAACGACAACAAACCGAAGAATTGAAATCTGAGCCCGCAGACTTAGAAACTGGTGTCAATATGGCGGACAGTTCCACGAAACGTTCTGGAACAAATAATTCAAACCGAAAGGAGATTTACGTTAAAGAGGAACTGAAAATCGCTGTAAAACTATCTTTAGAGAAATTCAGATATGATGAAGAGCAAAAAGGTCAGTCGTTTGAAAGCTTCGAAAGCTCTTTTGTAGCGATAGTTCACTTACCTATCGAATTTCACTTCGCTGCATTAAATCTGTTGTTTTGGTGTCGAATTTTAATTTCTGTCCATAAACACGCTTACAGAACGCGTCGTTTCGTAGAGTGAGCTTTTTATTTTATTGTTGTCGCTCTTACAAGCCTAAAT